>VZTU01014177.1:229173-426327 GCA_013400835.1 Zapornia atra
ACCCCCCCCCCAGCTGTGTGTGTAGGGACAAGGAAGAGAACTGACTGGCTCCAGATGAGCAGATGTGATTCTTCTTTCGCTGTAAAAAGAAAGACGTAGACATGTTGCACATGTATAGTCTATTTAGATACTTATTTTTGTGCAGAATTTGTGTTTTAACTTAAGCTAACGTGCAGCCTCACTTGTTCTTAAGTTGTTGTGACAGGAACTTCAGGGCTAGAGTTTTTGGAATTGCAGCCCAAATAAATATTTAATATGAAAATGACAGATTACTTAGGGTTGTCATTCTTCTCATGCTCTTACCATGCAAGAGTGAACAAACACTGTATAGCAAACTGTGGATTCGGCCTGTAGACACGTTTGCTTCTGGGCTGTGCATCTTGAAAGAAGTGGTTTGCAGCATGTCTTTAAAAATTGATTTCACTGTTGCATCTACTACTGGCCTAAGTGTTCCAGTATCTGCCAGGAGTAATTATAGACAGTTGGTTCAGATGTTGCTTAAATGTGTAAGCCTTGATGGGAAATGCAGTGGATTTCAGCCAGAATGCTAATTTTGATGTTTTGTCATTTCATAAAACTCTGAACTCTGAACAAATTATTTTTATACTGATCTGATAAGTAATCACACAGCTAGTGCCAAATGTAACCTCGGTGTAGAACTGGTCTCTGCAGATGTGAGTACAGTATCAGCATCAACCTTGGGTTGCTAATTTGGTATCTGCAGCAGCATAATGGTGTTATTTACCCAGGTAACCACATGTACCCTGCACTGAAGCTCATGGTGCCGAAGCTGGTTTGACCCAGAGAGTGTGGTTTAAAGCTAGTGTGTGTATGGTTACATGAACTGCAGTTGTGCCTTTTGATTTCCATTCTACTCTAAATTATCTTTTATAATTTAAACATCTACTTTGTAAATTAACATTGCTGTACTGAGGATGTGTTTACTGCATGCTGCATTTTTGTTTGGTTTTGTTTTCTCTTTTTCTGTTAAAGCATAGAAGAGAGTGAAAAAATGCACAAATCACAGTACAGGCATCTGTCTCTCTTTTAAAGGCACTGAACAGAGAATGTTCTTTCTTTCCAGCATGGGGTAGGTTAAAGTGATTGAGGCATATGAATGAGAAAGATCTTCCTCAGCATTAGATTGATAAGTTGATGGATCCAGCCACTTGGATCCATCCATCATTTTGGAGCCTGTTACCTCCTTTCAACTAGTCATGAAGCTGCTACAGCTAGAATTTATGTAATAATCAGGTGGCATTTTTTTCCCCTCACAGTCAATGTAAACAAGATAGTATCTTCTTTCAGAGCTTCAAGCATTCTGCAGTGTCATTTGGGACACGTCTGTCTGCTAGATCATTAGCACAGCCTTTAGGGATGTGTGCAGCTGCAGTGTCAGAGGAGGGAATAGATCTAAATAGGTTGGTGTGCCTGAATTGTATCAATTGCCATTTTCAGTGTGGAGGAGAAAGGGTGCTGCTATATACTCTCTTAATTCCTTAGTTTTTCCTGAGTGAGAATTGTGCCTCGGCATAAACTAATCAACATTTCCTCTGACAAATTGTAGGTTATGGCAGGCATTCAAAATCCTGCAGATGTGTGAGTGCACCTGTGATGTTCACAAGTGTCAAGAGTTTAATCCTGAGCTACTAACACGGCTGGGAGTTTTGCCACTGGCTTTAATGGATACAGACCCCGCTTTTGAAGTGATGGTCTGGGCCAAGAGAGCCCCGGAGGGATTTGGAGCTGTTGGGTTTCCCCCAGTAGTATGTGTCTCCAGCTCATTTTGTATGTTCTTGTGGCTCTTTGCTCAGCCTTCCTTTTTCCTGAGAACTCCTCTCCGCAGCTGTTTCCTGCTGTTCCTGGTGTTGGACGAGCAGTGGAGCAGAGCACTGAGCTTCTTTCTTTTGTGCAGCATAGTTAGAGGCTGGGAACAAATGGGCCAGCCCAGTTTACCACTTTCACGTTGCTTAATCTCAGAGAGAGCTGGTGTGTCTTTGGTCTCACAGGCTGTATCTGACTGGGCAGCCTGGGTGTTTTGCAAGGTGTTAGGCTCTGCATTGCAACAGGCATGAGACTATCAGGGCATGTGACAACCACGTGGCTGCCTCCATCTTCCTTCCAAAGAAAACAAGGGTGATCAGTAGCCCTTAAATCTTCTCTGACCGTATAGTTGGGAGGAGCTCCCAGATTTGGCACACTTTGAGGGCCAGTGTTTTGGGAACTGCCTGAAGTTTGAAATCTTCGGGCTTCCACAGCCACCTCTCTGTACTCCAAAGCAGCACCTCTTAGTTGACACCAACACGTTATTTTTCTACTGAGAGAGTCTGAGCAATATCTCTACTTACCCAAAGATGTCCTGGGGTCATTTCTTGCTGCTTATAAATCCTCAGTACTGCACTGTACCATGGTACTTATCATTGCCACATCCATGAACAGTCATGGAGCAGAAAAATGCATCTTGGCTTACTTGACCATGTTAAGATTGTGAGGTCAGCTCATCACCCACGGTCTGTAGATAGTTGCAGTGACCCCACTGGGGACAGTTCAGAATGCAATGTAATTGTGAGTGCATGGAGAAGGTGAATGCAGAGCAGTTGCTTCATGTCTCTTCTAGCTCATGAACAGAACTAGCTGGTGGCACACAGAGCAAATGAAAGGGCTTTTTCTTGCATTGTTTATACAGAACTTTATAATTCTCTACCACAGTACTTTGCAATTACAAAAGATTCCTTGGATTTGAAAGAGTACAGACAAATTCAGAGAGGAAAATGCCTTCAAGTTCTGCTAATCCTAAAGGTAAAATTTCTGGCTCAGGAAGTGCCTCTGCTATAGATAGCAGGAGGAAAAAGGTGTCTTGGGGAAGAATCACTGAATGAAAAGGGCAGATGTTTGCTTTTATTACTGCTTCTGCTGTTTGTGGCAGGATACTGTACCTTTCACTTGACCCAGGGCATCCACTCTCTAATCAGGGCCCAGGATGCCAGTGTTTGTATTTGATCAGTGGTACTATGGGCTCTGGCTGCCAGTGTGAGTTCAAGACACAAAGTGGAAGAAGAGCATCGTTTATCTGTTTTAGTACAAATCTCTTCTAGAGCAGATTCTAGGGGAGAAACCAGTTCTGTTGTACATTTAAGAGCTTGATATTTGTTGACGCTGGTCATGCTGACATCTTTCTGCTGTTCATGAGTGAGATGGCTACATAGGCAGTAGAAGCTGAAAATAAAAAAAATAAAATTGGATCTCATTTCTTAGAATAATTGCTTAGTCATTTTAATTTCTCCACTAATTAGTTACACCAGGATAAACTGGGATAAGTCTTGCTTTATATTAGAGTAGGTGGAAGTAGTTTGACCTGAAAGTATTTAAAATACAACAGATAGAATTAAGGGGCAGAAGGCAGTGATGAAGTAATGGCTTTGTCTTGGATGCTGGGGGGAGAGATACAGAGAGACATTACAGAAGATTAGTACATAGTGAATTAATTATTTATAGGGAGAAAAGGAGATACTAGAAAGTAGTAGAATATTTTCGGTCCTGTGGTGGGATTTATCGAGACTGTTACGGTGGGGGACAATTAGGAAGGTTCTGTTGGAATTAACTAGGTATTATGAAACTGTGAGCTGGGGTCTGATTTTGCTACTAAAACGAGGTCTCTTCCCTGTTTGTAGTTGTTTTTCCTTGTTCTGCAATGTGAGAAAGCTCTACAGAATTTACCAGGGAATGGATTAAATCTAGAACTACTTGGTTTTAGAAGGATACTTTCTCCAGCTTATTTTTTATGTATTCCAGTTTTGTTATTGTTAACACAGTCCTCACTTTTCTAAGAAGGATGCCCTACACTTACAGCTTTCTCTTCTGGGAAGGAAAAAGGGGAGATGAGGTGTGGTTTTTTTGTTCCTTGTCTGTGGTTTGTTTGCTGTTGGGTAACTGAAAAATAAATGCTTGTTGATAGTATAGCAAGGTCCTGTAGGCATTTAAGGATATTGCTCTATATTTAAGGGTATTATTCTATATTAGTGCCCTTACTCTTAGTAAGGGAATTATTCTATATTAGTACTGCCCTTCAACACAGCATTATAATTCCCCATCTGCTCCCACTCTCCCACACAGACATGTGCTGCCTTTGTCTCTTTGCATCCAAACAGGAATTAAAGCTTCTGGAAGAGGAAAGGGAGTTTGTTCACTGTCTTCAAGAAGAGATGACCACTCTACCAAAACCCACTTTTGTTAGTTTACTGTAACACTAGAATGCCAACAAAGTGCTGAATTTCCAATACGATGTCAAAAGTGCCGCTTTTGTTTTATCTCTTTTCTGCAATTGAAAAGCAGTATTTAATCATTATTTATTTATTGTAGCTTTATTTTTTTTTAAAACAGCTTTTTTTTTTTTTTTTAGAACTTTCAACACTAAGATTATGAAGCCTGTTGAGCTTGTTAATCTTTTTTTTCTTGGTAATCCAAAGAAAAGCAGAGCTGTCCTACTAAAACTGTACTGTTTATCCATGATCAGTGGGACTGGGCAGCCTGCAGTGTTCCAAAGTTCAAAGTTTAAAAGAGACGTGCCAGTCCTTCATAATTCCTTGTATTTAAGGACAAAATACCACAGAATCTATACTTGCTGCTGATAAATACTTCAGAGCTTGGGCCTGCTTGTGTGTGAGTGTGCAGCCTTCCTGTACTTTAGCTTTAACAGAGAGGTACGTCCTGGCAATTCGATACCCGTGAAGTAAGGTAGGACAGACTGGGTTTAGTAGTTGTAATGAAACAGTCATCTGGTTACTTAGTCATTCTTTTTAAATTAAAGTAAGCAATGTTAAGGATTTTCTTTTTTTAAAAAGAAATATTTTTGCAGATGACAGTTTCACCCCTCCTTTTTTTTCATTGCCTATGTGGGAAAACTAGCACATTTGTTTAAGGATAAACTGGGAAGTTTGTGGTTTCCAGCATGCACATTTTGAATAATATTTATACAGACTATTATTTAATGGGTCACATAAATATTTATCATATGCTGTAGCCCTTTGATCATAAATGCATGTTTGAAAAGCCATTCTGTCCCTGCTGTGATTTGCAGAGGAAAAGGCTATTGCTGTTTTAGTGCTTGGAGGGAATTTTGGCTTCTTGTCCTGTTTTAGCAGTTATAGTCATGAACTAACATGGTCAAGCTGGTCACATCTTTTAAAAACTTCCCACCACCTCCTCCCCCTCTTTCTGTTTTCAGATTCAAATAATAAGCTGTAAATATGAGGCTGTAATTCTGCTGTGGACAGAAGAAGCTGTGTTGAAATTTTGGAGGCCATTTTTCTTGACTCCAAGGCTTCCTGAGGTACATAGTAGATACTTCAGGGGTATAAAGTTAGTGGTATTATCACCACTGCTTTCTATCATTTGGGAAGTCCATAAACATGTATCATTTCTGCATCAAATCAAAATCAAATCTGCATCAAATCAAAAATCAAATTTGGTGGCTTGTTAGGAGTATTGCACTCAAGGATTTGACCTCTCTGACTGGAGCTTTAGGATTTCTTAGTTCAATTGTCTTTCTGGTTTGCTGTTTTCTTCATCATTGTATTGACTGTGGAAGCTGTATGCTAAGAGTCCAGGTACAAAATCCAAACCAAAGCTTTATTTACGCAACAGAGTTTCCTTTGCACATGGCAATAAACATTGGTGTCTGAATTCCAAAGCAAGAAGTCTGTGCTGAGACCTTCTTCTACCTCTGAACTCCATGAAAGTGTTTCTTCACTTCTGATTTGGAGCTGCTTCTTGTACCAAAGGAATCTTATGTAAACAAAACTGAATTACAACATTCCTTTTTCAATTCTTACTAAAGTACTTTGGCTAAAGATTTTTAACCAACCTCACTGTTGAGTTCTTAGGTTCTCAAGAAACACCTCTAGGTGCAGTCCCTAATTGGTGACATTTATGACCTGGAGATGACAGTACATTTTGTGGATCCAGTTGACAAGTAGGTGGCATACCAAGTGATGAGTATTCCAGAAAAAAACCTTGGCATCGAATTATGTTTTTGCAAGCAGATCAGATTCTATTGCAGAGGCACTATACTTTGGATGGCCTCGGTAACATAGTGCTTGGTGTGTTTGAAAAAAGGATTAATATTTACTTGTAGCCTTTTTTTCATAAGATACCGAAGGATTGCTTTGTAAATCTAGCAGAGCTTTACTCAGAAAGACCTGTTAAAATGGGTTTGTGGTTCTTGTTATTGGGCACTATCACTTAACATTCTTGGGTCCACTGATGTGCAGGAATAAAGCCGTGGTTATGCATAGGCTGATGTGTACTGCTTGAGCATATAAACAAACTGCTTCCTGCGCTGTCACTCGCACATGCACATCCTGGTTGCTTAGTAAGGAAAAAGGAGAGTAAACATTACATGGGCTGATTGGGTTCCAGGTTTCAAATGTTTGTGGGAAGAATCCAATGCAAAGCCATAATTTTAAGTGCTGAGTAGGAGGTACTCTGAGCTTAATTCTCTAACATCTGTTAAGTTTGTTCTCTAAGTAGCAAAAACACATTAATGAGCTAAAATCAAGGCTGCCATACAAGGAAGAGAAATAAAAATTCAGAGTCATATTACGTGTGTGTGTGTGAGAACGTGGCAGGATGTAAAATACTCCTTTTGCTGTTTGTATTTTGTGAAAAGCAAGAAAGATGCTTAAAAAAAAAATCTGCTTTGCAGTTTGTGGCTTATTCTTGTCTTTTTATGAGTCAGCAGCTAAAGGCAGTGCCGAAATAGGGAAAACAGGGATATTTGTGAGGTAGCTTCAGAAACAGTCTGATGCAATTTCTTTATAGTAAAATTTCTTGCAAGGAGCTATCAGAATCTGCAGCCAGCCTTTTAAGCTTTCAGGAGCTGGAGTGCAGAATTAAAAAGTGAACATCATCTGTTGAAAAGAATGTCTTAAAACTGCTTTTACAGCCAAGGGCTAAGAGGAAGATGCAGAGTGCTGTAAGTATCCCCAGCTGACAGATGCAGTATTAATCACTGATAGCAGGAGAATTGTCCTCTCTGTGATAGAGGCATTAGCTTGATAGTCTGACCAGGTCACAGAGCCAGGGCCAGGGAAATAAAGTGAGTTTTCGTGCCAGTATCCCTAGGTGTTGGGCTCATGGCTCATAGCTTACACAAATGTCCTTGCTTAGCAAGGTCAGTGTGCATTGTGTCTTATCTCCTGGGCAGAATCACTGTGCTGAAAGTATCACAGTATGTTCTGTAGCTTTGAGTTTTTCCTAGTTTCTGATATCATTAGAAGCTAATGATCTGTATACCTGCCTCTAGTGACCCTGCTGTGGTGTATGCAGAACACAAATGTGAAAACTGCTTTAGTTTTTACAGGGGTGCTCGGTTGCTTTAGTGATGGACAGAACTCACTCACCCTAATGGCATCCAAATGAGGAAGGAATAATTTTCCCTGGCCCCCAGCAATGGTAGTGGAGTGACAGATTCAGGCCTTACAAAGTGATCATATGAGACAGGCTGTGATAACAGATCTCCACAGGCTAACCATGTTTCTGTGAACCATTTAGGGATGAGGGGGAAAATGAGTGGTTTTCTTTAACCAAGGTGTTGACTTACGCTGGTTTAAGTGCAAATGAAACTTTGTCCTAGTTCACCTGTTAGACTGTCTAATTATTATCTGGCATGATCCTTGGAGTTTTCTGAGGTGGGGGACTGACCTTTTTTCACTTCTTTTTTTGTTCTTTATTTCACCTGCTACCTCTAACCCTCGTGCTAATAGAATTGTAATAGCCATCAACAGCAGTCATTACAGCCAACCAGAGAGGTGAAGAGCCACTTACATTGTGCCAACACTATGTTCAAACTGACAACCAAGGATAGATCTTCACCTGAACTCAGGATGTCAGAGGGGGGAAAAAAAGGCTTGGTGTGCTGTTTTGTAGCAACAAAACAGAAAAACATTGCAAAGTTGAGTACAACTCATGAGGCTGTATGATCAGCTGTTAGTGCCTTTCAGTGTTTTCTGTTCTGTTGCTTTCTCTATCAGGCTTTTGGTATACTTTGCCACTATAGTTATTAAAAAAAAAAAAGAAATAGAAATTGTGAATAATCATATTGTTCTGTAAGCAGTGCTTTGCAAATCTTCCCCCTTTGCCTATGCCCCTCCCTCTAACCAACCCATCTGCTGGACAGAAGTACTCCAGGTCACTTCTTTGGGAAAAGAAGGTGGGCTGGTTTTAAATAGAGCCATTTTGGTACTCTGTAACTGCTGTGTATTCATCAAATTATAATTGATCCATCCATTTTCTGGAAATCAGAAGCTGTGTGTCAGCTGAGTTTTGTGTGTTTCAGAGGCTTAATAGGTTCATACAAGGACTAAGATTGGTACTTTTCTGATGTTTCAAATACTTTGTATCAGCTCTTACTTGACATTCTCCAAGCTTAATTAAAATGTAAATGTTAGCTGTTAATTAAGGACAAACTGTGAGAAATTAAGTACAGTGTATTTGTCACTGTATTAAATGTCAAATAGTTAAATATGAGAAGTGAAATAAGCAACTCATTGTGAATAATTAAATCAATTAACCTCACTTTCTTTCCCCAAGAACTATACTTGTAGGTTGTCAGAGGGTAGGGGGAGATTTCCTGGGATGTCCTCATACATTTTCAGCACATTATTTTCTGAATTTTTAAAATTGTGTGGATTTGAGGGTGAATAGCTCTTAAAAGCCTAACCAGTTTGTTTTGCAAGTGGTGGCCTGTTGGTTTGGTTTTGTTTGGGTTTGGAGGGGTTTTTTTCCTTTGGAGGACTCAAAAGTGCATAATATGTACCAGATTGGAACTTTGTTATTGTAATTATCAGCATAGCTTTTTTTTTTGAGAAGAAACTTCAGATTCTGGAGAAATTCAGCTTGGCTCGCTGTCTTGTTGAGCAGCAAGATGCCCCTCATTAGCTGATTGGTTCTGTGGGAGGCAGCAGCTCCTGGCTTCTCATTCCTCAGTTCAGGGCTCAGTGGAGTCAGGTCCACCATTCCTTTCACTGTTTCAGGAGTATGATTTGTTTTCATGGAGGCAGTGAATCCGTGGGGGTTCTTGCTGTCTTGTCCAGAGGTGAATCCAATTTACCAGGCAGCAGCAGCTTCCCCATCTGCCTGAATTCAAGAAAACCCAGGAGTTTCTGGATTAAAATTTCCCTTCTGTGGAAAGCATCAGCTCGTGATTGCTGCTGAGTTTCGAACTGTATCCTTTCCATCCTGTCTCTTTCCCTAATTTTCCCTTTGTCTAGGTATGATACTGTATGACCACAACTCATTTCCTTGGTTGTATGAGTGCACAGACTTTATCATAGCATGCATATTTGTACATGTAAATTTACAGTTTGCTTTTCAGGAGCTTCTGTGCCATGCAGCTTACATACAAACATTTGAGGAAAAACAACTAATGTAAGACTTGGAAAATCAAATTAATTAAAAAATGCCAAGTGAAGACTTGCTGAAAAAAGAGTTACCAAACAAAGTGCCTGTAGAGCATCTCTCCTGTCCTGTTCAGCGCAGTTTTCAATCATCAGGCATTTTATCTGATTATAATTCTTTATTTCTTTTCCCCCAAAACAGGTTTTATTAAAAATGGACAGTACAAAGCAGACTCCAGTAAAATACTATGTTGGAATTGATGTTGGGTCAGCGAGTGTCCGTGCAGCTTTGGTAGATGAGCTTGGGACAGTAGTGGCACATGCAGATCAGCCAATCCAAATTTGGGAGCCTCGACCAGACCACTACGAGCAATCCTCTGCAGACATATGGGCTGCCTGTTGCTCAGTCACAAAGGTATGCAAAGTAAGAGAAAATGAAGGAGATATTTGTGGCAGGTAGCTCTTCAGGTTTTTAAAGTCTTCCAGTCACTGGGCTTTAATGTTGATTTCAGTGCGTGCTGTATTAGTGTCTGACCTGTAACCATCCTTGTGCATTCAAGGCACCATGATGATATGGCTGATGTGGCCTCACAAGGTCTGTTATGCAGGTAAGGAGCTGAAGGCAAGCATGAAGGAAGCCCGTGATCCAGCTGGCAATAGAATGAAAGCCCTTCCTTTGCACTGTTAGTGCAGGGGAAGAACTTACCCACAGCCTTCAGGATTCACATCTGTGAGGGTTTTTTTTTGCTGGGTATGTTGTAGCTACAAGACAGCTCTTTGGAGAGATAAGGTTGCTAAGAACGTGGTAATGCATATGTTTAAAGATGTGCTTTGTGCTGCACTGGAGTCACAAAGGAGAGTTTATTGTTGAGGAGTTGTAATCTGTTTTGTGGATGGTGCCTAACATAATGTCTGTCACCTGTGATCCTCATTAAGATGCCTGTCCAGTACTATAAGACCAAAATAAATTATATATTTCTGTGGATAGTATCTAGCATAAAAACAGATTGAAATGAACCTTCTTATAGGGGAATATTTGTACCCTCTGATCCAACAATCTGGTGGAAAATTAGTGACCTTGCTTGGCAGTGCACACGTAGGCCATTTCATCCTTCTTAATAAAGCCCCAGCCTGCTCCATGTACTAAGGTTGGCTTTTTAAATATTCATGGTATGCTTGGTAATTTGCAGATGGACAGTTCACCCATTCTCTTGTTATTGATCAGCCTTTTCAAACATTAATGAGCTTGGCTCTGCAGAAATGCCCTGAGATGAAGGAGATGAGGTGAGGGGGCAAGGAAGGAAAGGGAGTGACAGGAGTGGTAGGGAAGAATAGCATGATGTTAAAGCAGAGCAAGTCTTTTATTCTGCTTGTTTGATTTTTCTCTTTGTGAGTGCTTTGTTCTTGCTTTAGACCTCTTTAAATGCAATCTTTTATGTGTAAGCAACAAAATATGGTCTCTGAAACTACAGCTTTACAGATCCAATAAGAGACTGGCACTGTAGCAAGTCTAGTGAAAGTCTTTCCTTATAGTGCTAATTAAACTAATGATTTTTTTATTGTTGCTGAGAAGTGGCAATTTATAATTGTGTTACATTGTAGATGTCTTGCAACCTCACTTGGCACTTACTCTGTGTGGGTGTGGTGGGTTTTTTTTCCAGTGCTGCTGGAAGCCATGAAGTTCAGACCTTTTGAGGGTGGTGATTTTGTTTTGGAAAATCTTCCAAAAGGTGTGCTATCCAGACTCTTGGTAGCAGAGCTTCTCAAAAGGTGTGCATGGCAGAGACATTATAACTGCTACAGGTTTTGACTTATTTTTTGGGACCCTTCATTATTGCAAGACAGAAAGCTGTGCACAATATTGCCAAAGCAATTCTAGAAGAACATTGCTGAGTGAAGTCAGTGATGGAAACACTTGGCCCTAAATGTTTCACATGCTGCTTATCTCCCAAGTTTTTAGAAAGGAGAGAAAATTAACATTGCTACTTTTCCTTACCTTTATTTTCTGATATTTTTGTGCTTCCTGCTTTTATCCAGGACTGTGGCTAGTAAGATTACAATGCTGTTGAGCTTTTTATGGACCTTAGGAGCCAGTTTTGAAAACCAAAGAATATTTTTTTGTAATTTGGTGTATTCTTGATTAGCGGCGATGAAGAGTACCGAATCTCAACGATTTCAGAGTTTGAGCTTGCATTTCTAATTTGCAACTTATTTTCTGTATTCATTAATGAACATGGTACATGCACATACACAAATATATTTGTATTCCTTTGTTTTGTGTATTTGCAGAAAGTTGTCTCTGGAGTAGATGCAAGCCAGATTCGAGGGGTTGGTTTTGATGCTACATGTTCCCTTGTTGTTGTGGATAAACAGTTCCAACCTTTGGCAGTCAACTGTGAAGGTGAGACTCCACCACAAAAATTGGTGTTACTGTGCATGTTTTGTCACAGTTGTGAACATAAAATTTCACCCAAATGCCAAGTTATGGTGTTGACAATTGGAGATACAGATTATAGAAAGTCTTTTTTTTTAACAAGAGGATTTTTTTTTTCTGGTTTTACAATTTTAATTCCATTGCAAAATTAAATTTGAGATGAGAATTAACTTACTGTTTGGGTCTAATGCTTGGCATCATAAGATCAAATCCATTTCTCTTTGCTCAGAGAGACTGCTTCTTAGAAAAATCTGTGCTCATTTTCCTTTTGTGCATGTTTTCTCCTCCTTTAGACTTTACTAATCCTGACTTTCATAGTGTGTATAAATGCTCATCCACACTGAGTAAAGGAATGCTAAAAATGTGGTGTTAGTAGTGGTTAGTTAGTCTTATTTTGTTGCTCTGTTGTGGAGCTGCAGACAAGAGGTTTGGTTCACGTATTATATATTGTATATGTTATATATTGTGTATATACTACAATGGTCTTTGCCTAGGACAGTTCTAAACTCCAAAAACAGTCTGTATCCTTGTTCTAAAAAATTTACTTTTTAAATTAGTTTTTAAGTAGAAGACTCAAGAAAAGTCTGTGATGCACTTTGTTTCAGTGAATCCCATTCAAGAATAGGTGTGTGCTAAATCAGTAGTTAGAGAGCCTTAATCACAATTGTTTGGATGTTCCCTTGCTATTCTCAGATGTATTTGTCATCTCCTCCTGGCCTTCTCAAAAAAACAGCTTTGCCCCCAAAATGTCCTTTGCTAAATTTAAATGAGATTACTTATTTTTCAGTTTGAGAGTCTCTCAGAGCCTGTTCAATGCCTAATGATGTCTGGGGCTATTTTCGTCTATTGAGTCAAATTCAGTTCTCATTTTTTGTTCTCTGATATCCCCAAGAAATTTGACTTTATGTGGTGTTGTAGTTATATTAAAAGACATATTCAGTGTGACCAAGCAGTGGTGTGGTTTCAGGCAGTCTCAGTTCTAAGCTGTATTTAAATCCATGTTAGAAATAACGGTGTGCCTCATACTTCTGCCTTGTCTTGGAGTATGTTTTCAAGTTTATGGTTGAGTGGCTGTGTCGTGAACTTGAGTGCTCAGTGTACTTCATAAGAGAGGAATCTGAAGTGTCTCCTGGATTACTGTTCCACCTGTCTATCAGGTCCTCTGGTCAATTTTGATAAAATGTTCTTTGCTTGGTTTTCCTCATGTGTTGTGCAGACTTGTTAAATGCTTTTTTTGTTCCACATCCAAAATAAAAGCATTTCAGCAAAATACCCCCTGAAAATATATCTGAAAGGATTAGGGTAGTAGTTCTCCTAACAGTAGAAGAGGAAAGAGAATCCCTGTAAGTAGCTAGCTGACTACCTGAGTTTGTAGAGTAATTACTCAGATTTTGTCATATTTTTAGTTCTTAGTCACCAAAATGCTGCTTCATGTTTTTAACTAAAGATGTGTTCTTAGTCAAGAAGTTTGGGTTTTTTGATTGAAATACTGTCTACATGAGCATGGTGTTTTGAAGTTCTTGGGTACTTACAGACCTGATTGGTTTCAGTCAGTGCTCTCAGTGCTCAGCATCTCTTAAAGTTGGTTCAGAGAACTAGAATTTTATATTTAGATGTCTACTGTGGATTATTAAAGTACTTAAAGTACTGAGATGGGGTTAAACCAGACCTAAAATAATCTTTTTTTCTTTCTCCCCAAGGACAAAACTGTAGGAATATTATTATGTGGATGGACCATCGTGCAGTCAGTCAAGTTGACCGAATCAATGCAACGCAGCACAGGGTTTTGAGCTATGTAGGGGGAGTGATGTCTGTGGAAATGCAGCCACCTAAATTGCTGTGGATAAAGGAAGTGAGTACACCTAAGGCTGGTGCATTTTTACTAATGATTAATGCCCTTTTTTAATTTCTGAGCATGAAATTTCTAAAGCAAAAGTCTTCAGACTTAGTGTTGAACCCAAAGGTATGCAAAGTAAGCTGTGATAAAAGGTTCCTTTTTTCCTCTCAGCTATTTTAGAAATATCTTGATTTTATTGAAATTTAGTGATTTCTGGTTGAAACATTTCATGTGCCTTTCTTACTTAATTTTATATTTAGATATACATGCAAATTTAGTTGCAGGTAATGAAATAGTCCTGGAAGCATCCTAAGATTTAGTTATGGAGGCATACTTCCTTCTCCAAGTATTTTAGCTGGGCATCCCTGCAGGCATATAGGTGCTACTCCTGGGATGGATTTACAGTGATTTGCAAACAGCCCCATATCAGCAACAGGTATTCTGGCCAGAGGTACTGCCTTTGAGTCATTGCACCCAACAGCGAGGGTATGTGTGATGTCTTTGGTTGCTGTCCCATCTGTAGGAAGCAGACCATCTGTAGAGGGAAGGTGATCTGTTCATAATGTGGAACTCTGTCTCTTGTGTTTAAATTTTTGAGTTACAGAATGACATATGGCTTTTTAATAATAACTGTCAGATAAAAGGAGAAATGCTTGCCACTTGAATTTTTTATAACCTACTCCAGTCTGGCTTTTACATTTCGTTTAAGTGATGCTTGCTGTCATTTTAACAAAGCCCAAATGTAAATTACTTTTTGCCAGTTTCAAGCAGCTGAAGTCTCCTTACAAAAATGAAACATCATATAGTTACAAGGTGCAGATTGAGGGAAGTCAAAGGAATTAACTGGTAGAAGATACTGACAGATTCATGATAACAGAGGATAATTAATGTTGTTTATAGATGCTGTACCAAAATACAAATATCCATCTACCGGTTCTTTCCTTGTTGAGCTATGAGTATCATATGTCAATCATTTTATAAATAATAAAACGAGAAGCTGTAAAAACCTTAAATGGATCCATTGTGCTTCAAACATTTCTGTATTGCAAGGTCTGGAATATCAGTACCTGACTGATCAGGACAGGGCAGATTATGGGCTTTCCAAAAGTGGTCACACGGGGACATAAGACTATGTTATGGCCTCTAAAGAGGAGGGCAAATATTGCAGGGCTTCTTCCCTCCATGAGCAAATGGGTAGGAAATAGAAGTCACCTTACCCTCCATGTCAGCCAGTAGCACAGATTGCCTGGCAGAAGGGCATTACAGAATGGGGTTTGTTCATATGTCCCCTTTCAGCTCCTGACGTACCAGCTAAAGAGATTATTATCCTTAGAGTAGGGGTTTTACCTCAGTATCTGCTTGTGGAACTGCTCACATGACAGTTTCTGCATCCTGAGTAGACTAGCAAAGACATACCATTAAACTGTTTAAACTTAATCCTGCTTAATCCAGGAACCTTACAGTAGCACCTCAGCTGGCTCATGGGAAGGAACAATATCCTTTCTTAGGGAGTTGGCCGTAATCAGTTGAGATACGGGCATGGAGCATTAAACTTCTTAGCTCCAGAGAGGTGTATGATCAAGTTTTTGCTTACAGCTTCTATTCTTGGTTCAGTGTGGGAGAGTGAAAGGAATTGAAGAGTCACAGTTCATTTTCAGTGCCAATCACAGTAATGCCCCCATGCAGTACATGAACCTTTGCTGCTAACCCTAAGAGTTGTGTTGGCCTCTGACAGGTAAAATTCAGCCTCATGTAATGTAAATGTTCTCACTTTTTGCCAAGGAAGGCAAATTTTATAATAACTTTGAATGTCAGGTTCTCCAAATAAGAGCTAACCTACCAGTTTGCACATAAGTTGTTATTCAGTGGAGTGTCTTCAAATAGTCTACAAATTATGAATTACTTAAGTCTCTTCAGAGTCTTTGTTATTAATAATTTATTAGACTATGACACAGTTATTAAAGGCATGGTCAAGAAAGCTACTTATAATGCTTAATTTTCCCTTCATATTTTTTGAGTTGTATCATCTTTCTTTTCTGTGTTTAGTGTGTTTCTCTCCTGCTAATACTGCACAGTTCCCAGAGGCATGGCAGGGAGGGGTTTTTGATCCAGCTCTTACAAGGAAAAACTGTTCTATGCTGATTGCAGGATTATTTCTTAAGCAAGTGATAATGCACACGATGGCAAAAAGGAAGTTTGGTTTTCACATTCTTTGGGAGAGTTGCAAGATTAGCAGGTAGAAAGAAACATTTTCTTATTTTGTCCTTTTGAACTGAAAATATCCAAAGGCTTTGCAGAGTCACAAGTGGAATTCCCATTGTGCTTCTCTTTCATTGTGACAGCTGATGTTCAGAAAATAACTGCCCTGTACCTGGTTTGCACAGGTCACATGTTGAGTCATTTGGCCAGATGGGAGCTTCGTGGGCATAAAATTAGGTTCTTTTTTAAAATGTGGCCCTTGGTGTTGCTGAGGAGAAGGCCAAAATGGGATTGTTATAAATACTGCATGTTAGGTCTTGAATGTGCTGGCAGAACTGCTGGGGGGAGTTTCACAGTGCAGGCATCTTTTTGATCAGGAGGTGTCTTTGCCTGGGACTGGTGCTGTGCAAATTCCAGATCTACTTGTATAGATCTAGGCTTTACAGACAGGGTGCAGTGAGGAAAAGAGCTGTTTTATATCTGAAGTTTTTATAAAATAAACTGGTTCTGATAATTAAGAACAATTTATAGTCCCACTGAAGTAGTCAACAGGCTTAACTTTTGTGTCATTGGGAGAATGTTTGGTACTTTTCTTTCACTCAAACCTAATGTATTTGTGATAATAAACAGAAGTAATTGGAAGAACCTTAGAAGTAGTCCTAATGAAATGTATTCTTTTCAGTGGATCCTCAGTTCTTTGGAACTCTTAACATTGTTTTCTTGAGCTTCAGAGTTTATTTTGGCTGACATAAATGTATAAGTTTATTGCCTAACTGATTAATATTGAGGATGTTCCTTTGACTTTTCCATTTTCCATAGTCTGTGGAGTCAGTCATATGAAACGACATTCTTGCTAATACAAGATAAATTGCACCATTGTGTCTGTAAACTAAATCAGTTTTAAGCATCATTTATGAGACTAGTACTAATGAGATGCACTTTTGGAAGCAGGTTATTTAAGATATTGATACTAAATGACCCTTTGGATTGTTAGACTTGCAGGTTACTCCTGTGTATGTTGTCATTAAGTCTCCCTCTCCATGTTAACCTTAATGTGGAAGGCCACATTAGGACTAGATCCTGTCTTCTCACTCTTTGCCCTGGATTCTCCTGACTGTAGTATCTGAAGACCTGACCTCTGTGAGGGTCTGACAGAGGTCAGTTCAGCAGCACTGCTAAGTTATCAAGTGATTAGCCTGTCCCTCAAAGAAAATAATTGAATGTCTTTTACTTGAAGAATTTTCATCTAAGCAAATAAAAATAAAGAATGACTTAGCAACTTTACTTTGAATTCATTAGAAGTAAAGGGAGGAGAAGGGGGAGTGGGCTAAGGTGACATAACTCTGCTTTCCATTCCCATCACCTTCTTGATATTGAAGTTGAAGATGACCTCACTCCCTGTGAGGAATGAGATGATGTCATTCTACGAGAAATAGATACTGACCCTTAATTCTTATGGCTTCCTGTTACACTTGACTTTGCAGAAGGATGTTGCAAGTTTTCTTCCAAGTCACAAGTTAGTCTTACCTGCTTCTTTCTGACTCTCTTCTCCATATAAGACTTTCTCTTGAAGACTTCTCTTCATCTCCTTACATTCCCACTTTACAAAGAATAGAGATTAAACGGGAAAGTAGAGGCTTCAGGGTGTATTCTGTTCTTCTGTTTCTTCACCTCAATTCCATTTTGGCTTTGAATTCAGAAACTAAACTTAGTTAGCCATAATAGGTATTTTGAGATGTTTTGTTTGAATTGTATTGTCCTAACATTCAGTTAAGTTTGATTGCTGGCGAATCGTTTCACCCTCTCATGCCTAGAGGTGTTAGTCTGCATGAAGTTAATTGGGTAATCTTGATGTTTGTAATTGTAGATAACTACAAGTGGAGTTTGTGTGTTGGGGACAGCTGTTTGCAGTAAATCAACTAAATGCAGTAGCTACTGTATAGCCTGTGGGATGGTCTTGTTAAAGTGTGCACATCTGTGGTCCACGTATGAGGAACATTGTATTTCTCTGCCTCTGTAGGCCATGTGTGATAAGGAGTCCATGTTTTCTAAAATAGCCACATTCTGGGGATACAGTTGCATTTGGGTTGTGAATGTCGTCAGCTGAACTAAGAACATCAACTGTAGATGAAGTTGAAGTAAAGAATATTTTCCTTTGACAAATATTTAGAAATTAGCTGAAAGACAATTCTGACATAGTCTTCCTGAACCCAATAAGGAAAATTTGAACTTAAACTTCACTGAAAAGCAAAGTAGTCCCTGGCTTCTGTGTCTGGCAAAGTAATCAATTAAATTCACACTTACGACTGTTATTCCCCTAGTTTGCTCCATTGTTTAGACTTCGTTTGGAACCTGCTTCCAAAAGTGCATCTCATTAGTCTATACATCACTAGTCCCCTAAATGATTCTTAAAACTTATTCAGTTTACAGACACAATTGTGCAATTTATCTTATAATAGCAAGAATGCAGTTTCATATGACTGACTCCACAGACTATGGAAAAATCAAACATTTAGAACATAATTGCAGTAGTTCTTTAGTTGCAAGTACATTTTTTATTTTTTTTTTTAGCTTTGCTAAGTGGGTTGTGCTGTTTTGTTGACTTTGGCTAATGAAATTGGACATTCACTGCCAGAATAAGTGTGTAGATAAGTTCTGGTAGGTAAATGTGTGCATATGAGCTGAAAATACAGGTACATATTCCTTCACTTGGGAGTTGTTTTGCTGCAAAGGGTGTTTGTCAATGCAGCATGACTGTACTGATAGCTATGCTATGGCAAACCAATGTGACAGCAGTGAGAGCATAGCTTAAACAGAACAATTAAAAAACTTCAGTGAGGGTTTGTCCAGCTCTAGAATTGGCCTGTTAGTGTTTTCTTTTTCCCAGAGGTAGCAGAAGAAAAAATTTTGTTTACTAATTCCTGGCTGGAAATTTTGTTGTAGCTTGTGCCAAAACAAAAAGATGCTTGTTAGGTTTTCCTCATACTGATGACATTACAAATCAGCTATTTCTAAGAAATACTAGTCACATTAAATCAGAGATGCTGTAGCTTTTCCTAAATGGGTGGGGGATGCTGGACTGGGAGTGGGTATTTGCTTGGTAACTGTCTCCAAATGAAATGGAATCTTTCTATACTGTGCTTTCACAACTGTTCTTAGATGGTGTATAAAAGAAAGGAACAGCCTCCCCTTAGCAAAAAAAAAAAAGTCACAGAGTGACTGGCTAGCATATTATCCCTCTGCAATCAGTAAATAAAATCAATAGGTTTTGAGTAATTTTCTTAATTATTTTTTTTCTGGCACAGGGGCCATTGATCTTCCTTTATGTTCCAGTTCTCATCTTCAGTTACAACTGCTGTTCCATGCATCACTGTTTCTCTTTCTGTACACCTGTGTCTTGCAGCTGCCAGTGGGATAATTTGCAGAAACAGTTAAAAGATCCCTTTCCCTGGCTGTAAAAGGAAGAATAGTGGGTGTACTGGCATTAGCTTGGCAGCAGCTTCTTTGTTGATGAATGTCTTCTCCATTGCTTGCTGCCTTTGCAGCTGGCATTATGGTTTTTGAATGTGACTGAATGTTTTCCCATTAAAAGAAATAATAATACATAAAAATAAAGTTATAAATAATAAATGGAGAATTAGTTCAGGGTACTGAGTGTGGACCTGAACTTTTGTTTAGAACTGTTTATAAATGCTTCCACAGTGCTGTGTTACCAAAATCCCTACAGAGTGCAGATGTATGTGTAAGTTTTACGTTGGACCATTGAGTTTGACTTGTAGTTGCAGTTGCTAACCAAACTGGAGTACTGTTTAAAAAAAAAACCCATAAGGATTAACAGCTGGAAGATTGGAAGCACCCACAGCTCTAAGTATGTCATACTTAGTCTGTCTCCCAGCCGTATCTCTCTGCTCCACTGCAATGCGATGAGGCTTACAACATGTATGTGGATTGTCTTTCTTGCCTTGTTCCCACCTCTGCCCAGCTCAGCCTTTAATGTGCTGTGCGTGTCCCTCTGTAGCCTATTCTGACCTGGACTCTGATTGCTCAGGGATCTGGAAAGACTTACACAGTGTTTTGGTGGTAGAGGCAGTGTGTTGCAGCAAGGCAGTTTTCTTCATGCTCAGTAGTAGCACTACCCTAAGACATTATTTTCCAACCCCGCCCTGTCCCCTCACCCCAATTCCAGCCTTGAGATGAATCTGGGAATTCAGATAGTTAATTTCTTACCAATTAGAGTGCGGGTGCAGCTGGTAGTTGCAGAATTGATCAGTTTGCAGCCTTGGCCCTGGCAAGGACAGAATATCTGCTCAGAGCATGTCTTGGATGTCACAGAACAGCTCTGTTGCATAGCTGGGTATCTGATCTGAAGTGTGGGAAATCTAAGTTCTGAGCCCTTGCCTTGTCTGAATTGGAGTAGGGCATGGGACGTCAGTTTCTTACATCCCTGTGAACATGTGCATTAAGTCCTCAGTAGTTCTCTTCCTTCCTTTCACACAATGTATATTTGTTTTCTGTAGTTTAGAAAAAGAGATACTGATGTACTACATACCCTACTATTACAGATCACCTGGGAGACTGAGATTCAGATTTGGGGTTGAATTGAGAAAAGCTGACAGTTCTTCAGTGAATGAGTCTCTTTTCTGGTTTTTAGATGACTTCTTTTTTGACCTGATGTGGGACTTGTGTGCTCACACCAGCTTTCTTTTTTACACTAAATGTTTTTCTGCTTCCATCTGTCCCTCCTGGTTTTAATCTAGATTTCTAACACGCCAGTTTGGGATGATATTTGAATTTGTGGGTTTTGGCTGATAAGTAGCTATGAAATTCAGGCTTATAGCCTGTGCTAAAGGCATCAGGCATCCTCCTTCTAGCCCATCTTTAGGTAATCCTGTGGCCATCAGGCATCCGATATGAAGGCTGACTATAATGGCATTTAAGATAATTTGGTTCACATTTAATCTGTATTGGCAATAAAAAAGGTAAGACATCTTTGTTGCTTATATGCTCATTCTAATTCTGGTGGGAAAAAAATCATTTTCACAAAGATTAGCTGTTTGAAGATCACTTTATCTTACAAGAAAATTATATACTTGGTAAAAGTAGAAATCAAAGGATTTCTGTGCAGAAACAGACTGCCTCAGCAAGCCTGGAAAATACAAATGTTGAAGCAGACAAATACACATACAAAACTGTGCAGTATGGCTTCATGATAACATTTTGACCTGTCAAGTAATAAACGGGCAATGGCAGCTTCTCTTATGCTCTGTACCAGTTCCCTGATCCCTCATTTTCCTAGACCCTTCTCTTCTAGGAAGATTAAAAGATAGTGTACTTCATAATTCTTAAACTCTTTGCCCCCAAGTACTTGGGATTACCTGTAAGCATCTCAAAAAAGAGTGTTCAGATGCATAGTTCTTAAAAAGGCCCCCAAACCCCAAAGCAATCAGAGAGAGAGATGAAGAAAGGGGACCCCATAAGTACCCTTGGAAAATAGAAATATTGAATTAGTTTCTTTGCAAGTTAGTTTAGAGGGTGAGTCGCAGGATGTGAATACAGCATTGGGAACGTTCCCGGATCTTTTCCACAGTCCTTTTAATGTGGTCAGAGATTCCTGACTGTGAGTGAAAATAAATTAGAATTAACTTCAGTGAGTGTCGAAAACATGGAGACTTTTAAATTTGTTTGGAAAAAGCATAAGGGCATGCTATGATTTTTATTTTTTTTTTTTGGTCTGTACTAATTAGTGATGACAAAGCATCAAGATGGCAAAGAATGAATCATTTGGATGTTCATGAAACAACATATTTTAGTGTCACTAACATGTGGCTTTTGGGAATTCTTGAAGTAATAGACTGAGGATCCAAGGAGTATCTTTGATGAAAGAGATTTGTTTGAAGAGGACAGCTATTCTTAAACTGGTTTCTTTTCTGTTCAGCATTAATAGCCAAACTACTCCTGTTGCTTCTTGAGGACTGTCAGGTAATGTTAATGATACATAATGGCCTTTGTTATAAAAATAATCTGGCTGAATGACCTCTGTACTGAACTATGGAGCACCTTTGCATTCACATATTAAGTTAAATTTTATGTGAGCAGCAGCCACATAGGTCTAGGAGGTAAACTAATCTTGAGTGATTCAGAACAGATATCTGAAGGTTGTGCCTTTTGTGCTAAAAAGTTGTAATCAGAGCATTTCTTTTTTGAACTTGGTAGAAACCCAGAAAGTTTTAGTAGCTTTTAAAGATCTGAACTCAAAGAAGGCAGACTTTTTTGCATGATCCAAAACGAAACAAAATTTTGCTTTTTTCATACTTACCCAGTTCCACCTTAGTTTCTGGAATTCATAGATTCCATTTCAGTAACTTCCTGAACTTGTAAGATACTGGTTTGATATCAAATAGTATCTGAATTAAGTTATAGAGCTAAACAGTGTTTCTTAAAATGGAATTATCTTTTGTTTTAATTCAGCGAGTTCATTCTTGATGCTGCCTGGAATTAACTTTTGCTCCAGAAAACTGATGGCAGCTTTTAAAATGCAGATAACCTAAATTGTCAAGTTGTCATGTTAGTTACTGATAATCTACTAAATAATTTGGAGGGGTGGGAGAGCTTTAAAAAGAAAAGCATAACAATAAAATGATTAGAACCTTTGCTATAAATACTCTGGCCTTCTGCTTGACTCTGTACCCCAAGTTCTTACAGATCATTTTGCTGGGTAGGACTTGGAGCTGCTGTTGAGAAAGCTTATGCTGCTGCAAGTTTCTTAGTGTTTAGTACTTCAGCTTTGAAAAATCCTGTGCTGATGGAATTTTCTACAAGAGTCTTGGCCTGCACTTGAGTAGAAGAGCAAGGTGGGACCTGAAAGCTAAAGGACAAGAAGGCAAATAAATCATCCCTCAGTTGTTTTTTTGTGCAAACATGAAGACCCACATAGTTTCCCATCTCACGCACTTCTGAAGTGTCTCTCCAGCTCTGCCTTCCCGCTGATCGATCCAACTGTTGACCTAACTTGTGCTCTTGCTGAAGCTGTGCTGTGTAGCAGGGCTCCATGCCCAAAAGACCCCAGCTAGGATTTGCATTTCTAGCCCAACAGCTGTTCTTAAGTGAGAAAACTTTGTGCTGTTCAAGTTACTTAACACACTGGTGGAGGTTTTCAAAGCACTCTTCCTGTGAAAGTCTGATTTGTGAACCTTGTGGTCAGCAGCACTGACTTTTGTTTGATTTTGATACTCCTTAAGTTTTGAGGCCAGAGGTGGCCATTGTTTCATTGCAGGACAGTGTTACTCATTCTTTATGTCACACTGGAATAAAACATTACTCTTGGGGAGAGTTTCTTCCCATTCATCATCATCTGATACCTGTGGCAAGTGCAGAGATTGTTTTTGTAGAAAAGTAATTTTAAGATGCATTGCTATGGTAAGCTGAAATCAGACTGAGCTTTGGTGGTAGAGAATAGAGCTTGGACCAGGTGACATGACCAGCCTCTTGCAGCAGACTTATTGTTTTCTGGGTGAGCTCTCTGCAGAGGACAGCATTTCAAACTGTCTGTATATGATCTATCTTAGTAGAAGATAATCTCTTTATTGGAGTTTAACTGTCTTCAGTTGTCCCTCAGTTGAAGAAAGAAGGTTGAATCTCTCTTCAGAGGGAAGCAGGCAGTTGTACTGCTTTGTGTGTTTTGCATTTCAAGGAAATTATGTGGAGGGGCAGAGGTTGCAAAGAAAAACCTGTGTTAATTTTTTGTGTGAATTCATCTGCATGCAGTGATGGCAACTGTAGGGTTTTAGTGTGAATTTAAAGCTGATTGTTACTGGTTAATCCTGCCAGTTGAAAGCTTCTGAATGTCCCAGCTGTGGAAAAAAGCTTCACTGAAAGCTTGCAGGTTCTTATATGCTTCGATCATATTATAGTCATTTTGAAATAGATTTGAAAGCTTTGTTCTTTGTGTTCACAGAGCTGTTTGTTTTCTTCCTGTACTTAGAATTCAAAATATTAAATTTAAGATGGTTAATTTTAGAAAGTAGGGCATTCTTCAAGCAAATATTTCTTGAGAAAGTTCTCTATTGACTTTGAGACTACTCTGACATTGAACAGCTGACGGGGAACTCAGAGAGCCCACATTATTGATCTGAAACATGTGCCTCTATGAACTCTTCTTGGGAAGCTCTTTTATGATCAGTCTGTGGAGGGGGAAAGACTCAGTTCTTCAGGCAGTAGATCACTGTCAAGTAAGTAGAGCAGACTGGATGATCAGAATATTTGATTTGGAAAAACTGACATTTTTACATAAATGTCAGCTTTTTAAATTGCATTAACGTAAGGACATGGTAATGCCTGGCCTCTAATCTCTGCATTTCTAAAAATTTTTTGTTAGAACTTGCAAGAATCATGCTGGGAGAAGGCAGGCTACTTCTTTGATCTTCCGGATTTCTTATCTTGGAAAGCCACAGGTGTCACTGCAAGGTATGTTACCTATCACAATATGATTTGGTCTATTTTCTTATGTACGTTTCTGCTTTAATTCATTTTGACTGGACATGCTGTTACATACATCTGTCTGTAATTCAGCCTGATCCAAAACATCTTGAACCTATCTCGTGCTTCCATCGTGCATTCCTGAACACAGTTGTTCCTGTGAGCAGGGTAATTCACAGATACAGTGTGTTGCTACAACTGTCAGTTAATTGATCTTCTACTCCATTTTGGAACATAAATATGATTGCTGTAGTTACTGTGAAATATGCTTCTAATAATTATTTGAAATCTGGTTTTGTTGACAAATTTATTGACTTTTTTGAGAACTGGAAGAATATACTTTTGCCATGTGGGAGAGATCTTGTTTAAAAATGTTTAAAATGGTCACTTTACTGTAAAACATGACAGCTCTATTGCTCTCCAGAAGCATCCTAGAATACTCACTGAGCAGTTAAAACCCTTTGAGAAAACCCCTGTAAAATGTTGATTAAAGTCACTGCTACAAGTGAAGCCTATGTGCAGGCAAACAAGTCCTTGTGAAAAGTGAGGGACAGTGTTATTAATATAAAAGTCTTCACAGACCAATTACATGCCCAGCTCAGGGTGGCTCACAGTTACTCTCATTGCAGTTTGTGGAGCTGAATCTGTCCAAAAGTTAGTCTAAAATGACAACTGGTCACAGGATCATTTTAGTCTCTCTGGAGGTGGAAGATACCTTTGTGTCAGACACGGTTCTCTTTGAGTGCTCAAATCTTCCTTCGTTTGGGCTTTCAGTCAGATTCTGCTGTATGCTGTGTAACTCTCACCCCAAAGACACTGCTATGTAAGCAGGCCTGTCCTCTGACCCAAATCTAACTTCAAGAGGATAAATCTCAGGCTCCCAGATGATATGCCATGGGGAGTCTCCATCTTGTGAAAGTAGTCAAGACTTTGACTTAGAATTTAGTCAGGGGTCTAGGTGGAGAATGGTGACAGCCTTTTTCTCATAAATAGTATGAGTGCAATAGGTCAAATGCTCCTCAAATTTAAGCACAGTGACATGTGAGAAAAGTAGCCACCTGTCCTGAGGAGAACCTTTTTGAGGTAGTTGGAGGATGTCATGACCAGAAAGTAGGTATGACTAAATGTCACATTTACTGAGTTACAGATTCTTGCAATTCATTTACTCAAAAGTTCTGTTTAACAGGGTGGGGGAACATTTTCTTTTGCTTTTACATGTGGTAGGAGTGTCTTCATTCTACCACTCTATTCTTCATTCATAAGAAGGGTGCTTCTTGCTTGGTAGGGACCCTGGTTGGAACTCAATTCCAGACATAGTTTTAATTTAGCTTTGTGGCCCAGTGATGGTTAATAGATGGGATAAAATGTGTGGGCAAATCTTGAAATGTTGGCCTCGTGGCCAACAGCTGAAGAAGCTAGAATAGACTACAGTCCATTTGAGTTTGGAATCAAATATTATTGGAAATTTATTTTTAAAGGAAGGGAAGTAGTTTTGGAGAGAGGGATGATATATTTGAAAGAGAATTCTTATTTTGCTTGAACAGAGGAATCTCAAGCATTGATTAACAGTGTTCCCACTCTTCCTAGAGTCCTCTCTGATGCAGAGCATGTTCTTCCTGTCTTGTTTTTAATAGTGGCCAACATACATACTGTATGCAAGAAATTCCCCTCTGTCTGCCCTTCTCTCTCTCCCTCTTAACCTCAAAACTAGTGCAGCTCATGAGAGGAGATGGAAAAGAACAACAATGCCTTCCTGCAGATTTTAAAATGTAACTGTTGCTATGATTAATTCTTTAGCTATTGAGCAACGAATGATGGTTTGAAGCTGCTGAAGTAATGGATTGCTGCTAACAACTGATGCTGCAGTAGTGGAGAATCTAGATTCCTTGTACTTGTTCCTGAAAATTCCCATCTACTGTGGTTTTCACAAAACTCTTGCTAGAATTATGCCATGTTTGGTACTTGTTATTCCAACACAGTATTTGTCCATCTGCTTGTTTCATGTACCTGTCAGTGGTTATAATTTTCTCTGTGGTCTTTGGGGAAGATCAGGTGTTTTCTTGGGTGTGTTGTGGTGCTGTCAGCTGGTGTCAGGCTGTCAGGACTTGTCTAAACTCGGTAAGGCTCAGGCTTTGCTTTGGAAGTAGGTCTGAAAAGGGAGGCTACGGTGGTAATGACAGCCTGGCTTTGGCTTTGTGTTCTTGGCTGTAACTTGGTTGAGGTGAGACACACAATCTCTAAAAAAAATGCTGCAGAAGATTGTACTCAGATGTATAGCTGACTGAATTTTTACTGGCAAGTTCATTTCCTTAGAAATTATGTTTTGATTATTCAGAACCTTCTGATTACATTGATGAATGCTGTAAGGGAGAATGGAGTGTTGGGAAAAGATTTTCTGAACAAAGTCTTCCTCCATCCTTTTGTTTTGGACAGTCCCTTTTGCTGCCTTAATGTGCTCCCCAAATTAAGCCCCTTGTTTTGACTGTCATGGAATGTCTTACAGGGCAACAAAGGAGGAAGAAAAAGACAGGATAATGTTTTGGTGGAATCAAACCTTTCTTTTTTTTCTTCCTCTGCTTTACCCCATGAACAGCTTTTTCTTTGGACTTTCCTTGTAGTTTGGTGAAGTAAATTTATTTCTCCTGAATATGCTCATAATACTAGGGAAGCATGAAGTTATCAAGTATAAGACTGAGCACCTTCTCTTTCTTTGAGCACAAAGGAGCCTATTCACAGGGCAAGACATAGTGTTAGTCATTGTGAATCATACATAACTTGGCCCTGATAATTATTTAAATTTGTTTTGGGGATTTTACCAAAATAAATGAAATTCTAAGGGTGCTTTTGTAGGAAACGCTTCTGCATGCACCCAGACTAGATCTCTTGCTTCTTTAAATTTTTAGAGGCTCTTTAAAACATTTTGTATGTATTTAACATTTAAAATATGTATAATCTTTGACTTCAGTGAGATTAGCAAGTGCACAAAATTAAGTAGAGTGTGAGATCAGGTATTTGAAGTATTTGAAAAGCCATTCTCTATGTGTGTTTCTGAGTATGAAATAGTTTGTCTTTCACCTTAGATTATGCTGACTGGAACTGCCTTGTAGCCAAACTTTTGTACAAAAACCAGTAAATGCTTATTATCTGAAAGGTGATCATCCAAATCTCATATTCTGAGACTTTTAGCTACTGACTTTGAAATTGCTGTATACCACACCGAGCAGCATCCACCCATCAACAGCAAAGGATAACTTCCAAATTCTTAATTCCCACTGGTTTTGTCAGATTCTTGCCTGTAAAATTAAAAATAGTTATTTTTTAATTATTTCTCCTTTGGGTTGATGAAGGACCATTGAATAGCTCTGAATGATCCAAACAGCTGACCGTTCTGCATTAAAAAGGTTATTGACAGCTCTTTGTGTAAAAAAAAAAAAAAAAAAAAAAATATAATAAAAAAATTTGGAACTTTCCTACTCCTGGCCCCCAAGGTTGCAACAGTGAATGTTGCTTTTGCTTCTAGAGTGCTCAGTTGTCTTATTCAGAAATGTTGGTGTGGAGAGGAAGAGCGAGCTGTTTTTTTTACGGACACATTAGCAGTGCTTTTCAGAGGCTCAGCACTTTTACTCATGGTGAGCATGACTCACCCCTCTCTTCCACCCACCACCTACAACCTCTGATAACTTTATATGGTATTTTGGATAAAGCTATCTTAATAAAATCTAAATGCTGATCTGCTTTAGTTACAGGTTACTGTATTATGGATGGAGAGGTTCTTATCAGAGATGTTCAACTGTAGCTGTATTAAGGATTACATTGCAGATAAGAATATGGCTGAGCTGTTAAATTGGGTAGAATTCACACACAAATTTCTCAAATTTCTGTGTCTGTAGATCCAGCGTTCAGTTTCAGGGCCATTTTCAATCATAAAGAACTCACTGTAAATTAGCTAGTCTCTACTGGATTTATATGGTTTAAGATGAACTGAAACCAAAAAGAGGTGAAACTTGGGGAGGAGGATTTGGAAACATAGGGAAGAATGTCAGGCTGATATTGAGATAGAGAGCATCCAACATCATGCTACAAGCTGCCTCCCAAAATTATGGAACAAATTGTGCAGAATAATTCTTTTCTATTATTACATTCCAGATATTTTGGTAGTTGGGGCAAGTAATGTGTTATCTAGTAGAGACTTCATCTTATACATGAATGTTGACCCAAATAATTTTCCTGTGGAAATGCTTGTCCAGTCAGTCTTCAACTGCTAGCCATCACAACAGGGAAGATAATCTAACAGAGATGTCACATATACTTTTAGGGGATCTTTTGGAAATGATCTCCTTCTAACAGGTCTCATGATTGTGAGTTTCTTCAGATAAAATCAAATTTATAAGAAAGAAATGGGTTATGTTAATGGTATAGTAATTACAAATGGTAAAGTGAAAGACAAATGTTTGCAGTTCACAAACATTTCTGGGAACCACATAGCTGCTCTTAAGCTTTATCTGTGTGAGAGTGTTATCTTTCTAATATACAGTGTATTTTCAACAGGAAAATACCTTGAATATTTTTTTTCCTTTCATTTATGAGAAAGAGGCTTGTCCCTTGACTTGTGCACGTTTAAATAGCTGACTCTGTGTTAAGTAAGCAGTGATTAAGTCCTTAAGGTTTATTTGTAACTTGTTCCCAGTTGCTTATCATTAGGGCTAGAGCTGGCTCTGTTGCACTGATTTAAATCCAGAGCACTCCTCCAGTGTTAGCAGGGTTGATGCAGAGTACACTGGGATAAATAGAAGTAGAGTCTGGTCCATTGCTGAACTGCAGAGAGGGAAGTTTGCAATAAAACAGTAAAGCTAAAAAGGTGCTTTTGAATCCAAGAGGCTCTGCTCTGTTATGTCCCCTGTGTGATTTGAAGTGAATTAAATCTACATCTTTGGAGGTGTTTAGACAGCTGAATACCTTTGAGGATTTGATTCTTGTTCATCCCTGTATTTGTTCTTCATCTGTTAAACTGATACATACATACACTCTTAGGAGGTTGCTTACTTTAACTGCTGTGAGGTATTTCATCACTGTGGTTAGCAGAGTCCTCACCAAATATTTTATCCAGATAGGCTGGAAACTGTAAAAGAAGAGAATTTGGAAGAAGACCTTATGTTTAGAGTTGCTGTTGAAAAAACAAACTGGTGTGAGTTAAATGATTATCTGAAGGATGCCTGTGTCTTTTTAAAGGATTGGGCAATCCTGGTTAGTGAGATGTGGTAGCTGGAGCAGCACAGACACCCTTTGCCTGGGATTCTGCTGTTTGACTGCTGCTTGTTTATATTTTGTGCCTACTTCAGAAGGTGCCTGGTCTAGACATTAGCCCTCTCTGGTAGGAAAAGGGGTAAGGGAATATTTCAGAAAGATTTCCTGATTAGCACTGCAGCCCATGGGGCGGTGACAGTATCCTGAGTTGCACTCGGGTTTTGTGTCCTGTTTATGAAATGAAACCCAAGACTCTAGACTTCCAGACTTGTTTGGAGAAGTCTCTGGAGAAGGGAGAATTATCTTGAAGGGGAGGGGAGGGATGGTATTTTTGTGGATTGGACAAATGAAGTACCATGAATTTCTTGTCAGGGAGCCAAAAGCAAGTGTCCCTGTGACGGCGTCTTTGCCAAACGAAAGAATTCCACTCTTTCAGGCTTTTAATAAATTCAAAACATGTTCTTTGGAGACCGGTGACACACAGACTGGTGTGGTGTAAGAAAATAGGAAACGTGTAGCTGTAAAAGTTATCAGAGCTGTGAAGGGCAGGTGCAATATAGGCCATTACTCTTAGGTTTTATTTTTTTAATTTAAAAACCGACACGTCCTTGAGTCTACGGAGTCATCTGAAAGAGTTCTGTGTGCTAAATAAGAAAATTGTTAGCAGGTCTCGTTAATGTTAGCCAGGAAGCACACAGGCAAACAGGAAGCTTTAGCTATTGTTATTGTACAAATGCCCTTTACAAAATATTAGCAAAAGAAGCTTAATGTGTTTTCCACAGAACAGGAGCCCTTCATAGCGTCTAACTGTATCTCTGCACACTGAAGAAAAACTGCATTGTCCCTTTCCAACAGCTTTGACATACATTGAGACGTTGCATTTCAGAGGCTTGTATTCAGATCTTAAAATATTTACTGCTTTGATTTTTTTTTTTTAAGATGTTAGGATTGTTAATTAGCTGTGACAGTATCTAGCCCTTATTTTTCTATTGTGTTCATTTGCTGCTGAAAAAAGGAGTCAGCTAGGTCAATATAGAAAAGGATTGGGGGCAGGCGCGGTAGTAGATGTATTACTGGCAGCATGCCACAGAGACAGTGAACTCTGAGCCAACCATGAAGTCATTTTGAACTCAGGGAGTCTCACTAATCCAAGGCAATGTGTCTTAATTTGACAAAGCAAAGGCTGCCTGATAAGCAACCCCCGCTAGAAATGCTGTTAAACGGGGGTGTTTGTAAGTTTAGATTGTGGACGAGAAATGTGGTGATAGGAAAGGAATCATCTTGTTTTCAAGTTCTTACTCCCTCAAGCCCAAAAGCAGGCTTGGCTCTGTTCTCCCCGCAGTTCGGGCTGTGCAGTGGCTTGATGTGAAATTTGAGAAACATATGTAGTTTTCTATTTCAGGAAAATGATCTCAGGGATTGAATGTGTGTTTTGTTGGCTGTTAAGCTCTGATCTTGCCTAGTGTGGTAGTTTGAGAGTGTGTGTATATGTGAGTGTGTGTGTGTGTGTGCGCGCCTGTGTGATGGTTAAGACATTCTCCAGTACTTTACAAAAATAAAAATTTCAAAAATCGGGGTTCATATATTCATTGCTGTTAAAGGTCTTATTTCTCCAGTCTCAAAATGCAACATCCTACATCTTTCATTTTTCCGTAATAGTCATTAACATTTAGTTGACCTGATGAGAGGTACACGCACAAAGTTTTCCATCCATGCAAAGGAACTGTGTTTAAAAGACCTTTCATTGTTGATCCTGTGCAAAAGCAATGTGTGTGTATATATATATATATGAACACAGCAATTATTAGTCACTCTGAGGGTAAGATAATAATCTCCCCTTAATAACGTTTGTAAAGAGATGGCCAAGTGTCTTTGAGATCGGGCTCACTGACGTCCTAACTAATGGTGGGACTGGATAACTCTGCTTTGCTGAAGCTGGGGCAGAGGTGGGAGGAGTATCGGAGAAGGCTGTGGTGTTGAGGCCTGAAATTCTGAGGAAAGACAAGGTAGAAACCACAGAGGAACTTCTTGTCTTTCAGTTCTCTTCATCTCATTTTTTTTGCAATCATCTCAATTCTTCTCAGACACAGGCTGGGTGTTCAGGAGATGTATGTTTCTCTTGCTTTAGCTTCTGTGAATGCCATCAGGGATCAGACCCTCACAGTACAAGGCATGTTATAAACAATCTGTCATCTTCTTTGAACTTGTCCGTATGTGAAACACCATGGAAAGCCCCATGCAAAGCCCTTGTCCCTTGTGAAATTTGGTCTTTGTTTAGCAAAAGCTGTGTAACAATTGTTTTCTTGCATAGTTCTGAATCAGGTAAGAAAATGACCATGTGTATGAACTCCTGGGTCATTTACAGCCCCAGCAGTGTTTCAGTGTGCACATATATAATGCATGTATTCACAGTAAATTCTTAGAAACCACCCCCTGAAAACAATAACATTCCAGGAGTGTTCTCATCCAGTAAAGGAAAAGAAAGCTATGCAGCATAAAGTCTGTGCATTGTATTTGTACATACAGTACTTAAAAGGATTAAAACTCACCTAAATTTATTAATCCATAAGGAGCTCTTCTCTTTTTTTTAAAAAAACCCACTTTTCTGTAATATCTATCTTGCATATGAAAGGCTCTTAATAAATTTAGCCTTAAAATGCTCTTCTTCAGCAAGAAGGTGACATTATTATTTTATAGGTTGGAAAATAGCCATGTAATTTGAAGGGTAACATTTGTTGAAGAGGTTAGCTGGGCATCCAGCTTTCTGTCTAACTTGCAATGAGAATTAAGTGTCGTATTCCATAGGCATTTTTACAGATCACACCATAAATTATTTATTCTGGACCAATTCTTCCTCCAGACTTCACAAACAAATGCTTTTCACCACTAAAGTGTTCTTCCCATCACTTTCATTGTAATACGTGGTTGTAACAACAGTCCTGGCCTGGAAGGCAGTTTGCTTACACATTTGGTTTATTTTTGTTGGCTGGCTATCTCAATCTGTTTAATGTTAGTAACTTTCACTGGAAATTCTCATCGTGCTTTGGGATGACACTGATGGTGTCAAGGTTGATCTATATTATCTCTTTAAAGCAGCATTAGCTTTCATAGGACTTTTATTTGTTTTAGCATTCATATTATCCAGAGAGGAGCCTTTTAACTGTGAAATATAAATAACCTGACAACGAAGACTTCAAAAGAAAATGATTCGTTGTCTGTGGCAGTGGTACCAGCTTTGTCAACTCCCTAACCTTTAAAATAGTGTACTTTTATGCTTGACCTGTCATCTGCCTATAAAAATAACCTTAGATCAATGATACAGTGCCTTCAAGAATGTGTCTAAAGAAAGCAGGCACTTCTGTATATGTGTTCTGTCATTTCTGCATTGTGGTAGACCATCTGCTCTTTTAACTATAAGTAAGATCTGGTTATTGATTTCGTGTAAGTGACTGGCTATGCCTTCTACTTGCATTGAGATAGTGAACACTTTTACTGTAGCTTGCAAGTTGATGTTGCCAGATAGTGAACCTGGTATTATATAAATATATAATGTGTTACGTGAAATCACCAAAGATTTGGGTTTTTCCTTCCCCCATTCTTTATTCCAGGGCCATTCCATTAAGCTGCTTATTAGATGAAAGGTAATTCAGTCTCCAGTGGATGAAATGTATATGTACTTATGGAATCAAAAACATTCCAAGAAAGGTTGTTTATTTTCTTATTACCATCTTTAATTAAAATTTGATGGTAGGATTCTGACTGTCTGACTTGAGAGAAACAGATGAAGCAATAATGATTGCAGTATGGTACAGCCAAGATGACCCAAGTTACACTTACTGGTTGTCAGACCCTGCATGCATGGGAAACATAATGCTCCCGTGGATGGGATAGTTGAAATTTCAGGTTAGTTTTATTTTGAAGTGAAGGGGAGAAGTGTTCTATTTTATCTTTCAGTATCAGCTGGCTTCAGATGATATTTGGAGTTTATATGTCTTCAGCTCAGATTGCTCACATTTGGTTTTACATTGCCTCTGGAGCTGCTAATCCAAGTTAAAACCAGTGTTTGTCCACTTTATTTTGGTTCAAGTGTGCTATCTCAGATTTGTCAGCCTGAGTTATGGGCTTGCTGATGTTCTGCTTTAAAGATGTATCCTCGGACTCTCCCGAGAGAGGGGTTGGAAACAAGAAGCATTCCTCAGAGAGCCTGTCCCTGTGTTACCCGCAGCGCTGTCGTCAGCTCGGAGCCCAGAGCTCTGGCTCTCTGGTCACTCACAGGCTCTGCGTGTCAGTGGCTCTTAGGGTAGAAAGGAGCGTGTGGAAGAGGCCTAGCAGTTCATCTAGTACCCCCCACACAGGGGATTCTTATCAAAGTGGGAAAGAGAGCAGAAAAGCCCTTTGTACTGCAGAAGTTGATTGGGAAAAACTTACCTGAGGATGTGCAAAGAGAGATATGCCTCTCATATTCAAAAACCGCCCAACTCCCTGCCCAAAACCCACTTAAATTTAAACATATGTAATAATGCACATTGTAGGTAATACACGTTGCAGGGTGAAGGAAATAACTCCCAACTTTGATTCACTGCAGATTGAATCTTCCCACTTTGAAACTTGCAGCTCTGAAAGATACTCAGCTCTCCTGCCAACATAGTTTTCCAAGGTGAGTGAGTTCTGAGGGGTGAGGCTGGATCTGCACAATAAAGTGGTTTGAAGTTTAATTAAAAGTGTAGGGGAGGATATGCCACAAAATACACAGAAAACTATTTTCCTCTAGTTTCCATCCTCTAAGATTCCCTCTGTGAACCTTTACTTGGAGTTTGTTATGCTGGTTTGTTGTTACAAATAACATATCTAATAAAGGTTTTTTTTTGAGAAAAAGCATTATGATATAATTTTACTTTCAAGAAGTAAAGTCAGTGTGCTTCCTGTCTTAATGGAAGAAGTAGGTGTGATGTCCTTAATTCCTTGAACACAGCATCTGTATGCGAGGGAAATGCTGCATAATAAAAGAAGGAGAAGCAGGGAATGCATAAGAGCATGATACACTGTTGACTTCTTCATGTTTGTCCTTCATGAACAGTGTCTTTCATCTGTCATACTGGGTAATGCTTGTCCGTGATATATACAGTTTGAATGTTTATCAAGGGTTCTTTAGTGTTCACAGTTCCTGATGCTGCAGTACCACCAGGTAGGAATACAACAGGAGAGCTCTCTGGAGGGATTGCAGTTTGTTTCAGACTTCCTAGTTTTATATACTTTGTCTTGTAGCAACTCTTCATTATGTGTACAGGGACAGTTCCTAAACAGATGTTTAATCTCAACATGGTCCTTGAAATTTCCTGCTATTTCTGACCTGCCTGTAACAACACAATCCTTAGTTACACCTCTTAACTCCACTGCTGTTTACTCCATCTAAGTAAATTTCCTCTTAACTATTTCTTTTTTAGGTTATGTCTCTTCAGTTGTGGATCAAAGGCAAGTTATGCCCACTGAAAATGTTAAGAGTCAAGAAATTTCTAATTGCCTAACCTATCGACACTTAATTTATTCACTAAAGTAGATAGTCATTTGCTTTGACACAAAGAGAATATTAGGGAGAAAAAGGAGAGGGGAGAGTAAAAAGAAGGAAGTCCAAATGGCATAGCATAAATTACCTTGTAGCTATGATATCAGCTGTGCTGAGGAAAAGCATTTCAGGCTGATCTCCACTGCTTCATCCGCTATCTTGTTTACCTGTTGGTTTATCTGAAAGGACCTCTGTGTGTATGTGTGTGTGTGCACACACGTGTAGATAAAATAGGGAATAGAGTTTTACCTTATTAAATCTGAAACTCTGCTTGGAGGAATATTGCTCAAGAAAACCGCATCAGGCCAAACTCTTGAAAATGTAGTCTGGTTTAGAGAAAGCATTTTAATATATTGAAGCCCCAAGCCATCTACCTCTGCTCCTGAGAGCTCTACCTGAAAACTTCCAGGGCTGGATAATTTAAGGTTTGGGGGCTTTTAATCTTTCTGCAAGAAATACTAGTCTGATGCTTTATTTTCTTAAAGTCTGAACTTCACATAACTTTTTTTCAGAACTGTTTATCCTCACTCCAGACATGAACCTTGGAAAGGTGGCAGAAAAAACAAACAGCTGCTGTGTTTTTGGGCAGTCTGCATTCCTTTAAACTCTCTGAGATCAGACTTGTGCTGAGATTTTCAAATTATTTGTCCTAGGGCTTAACCACTTTCACTCCTGCTTAAAAGTCAGGGAGTTTGCCATACCGGTGCTTGTAAGAGCTGTCATGCAGAGCCTTAATGATTCAAGAACTATGAATATATGATGTGTTTGTAGGGGTTTTTATTATTGTTTCATTTCAACTTCACCTACGTTCCTCCCTAATCATCTTTCAGTTTTTGGACTCAAGTCTTTTTTTAACTTAATCATTTTGCTTAAGTTATCCTAGGGAATTTTGTTTTCATCTTGGTTTTGAACTAAAGTTGATGCATATAAAAATGTTGTTAATGTACCGAGGTGGGAGTAATTAAAAAGACTCTCACATTCCCAGGGCCCATAGTTGGAAACTATCTTCTCCGAGCTTGGTTTTCTTTCCTTCACAAATGGGAGGTGGGAAGAAGAGCCAGTGATCCTGTCAGTGTTCTGTGCCCTCTTTATGTTCTGTGGAGCTTGGTGGAAGAGGGAGAAGAGTCATGACAATGCGGGCTTGTGTGATGAGCTACTAAAAGAGTATTTAATGGCCAGGGCCTTCGTGTGGGTTTGCCTGTCAGAGACATGTGGGTGCTGCTTCTACGTGTGCCTGTTGAGTAGCCTAAATCCCAGCATGGCTTGTAGTTCCCTCTCTTCCCAATTCGTGGAACTTCCCTGAGAAAAAAGATTGGTTGTACCAGATTGCTATTTTTGTGATATGGGTTAAATACATTGGGCAGGATGCTGAGACCAAAGGCGTGTTTACTAGCAACTAGAGTTAATGGAAAAACAAAGCAGTCAGTCCAATTCTGAAGGGCTTTTCAGTTAACCATGTTCATTCTTTTCTTTGGGCCTTTTTCCAGCAAAGCACTTAGGCACGTGCTTAAAGTTAAAGCATGTGCTTAAGTGCTTTGCTGGTCTGGGTCCTTTATTTGCTATCCAAGCATGTTGGTATGAACAGGCTGCTGGTTGTATGAATGTTTGCAGAGCTGCTCTGCTTAGGCTGTTCATTCTCCTTCTCTGAACCTTTTGTCCACTTATCGCCCAGAAAAAATACTTTGTGATTTCAGCATGACACAGATAATGGTTTGCAAACAGTCTGTAGCTTATTGATTGAGATTAATTGGCAGTGATTATGAATAAATTGTGTATTTGGAAAAATCAAAGTCAGTCCACCTAGAGAAGTTTTCACCTGATGTCTTGCTCCAGCTGGGTAATCTGACTGGCGGCACTTGTCATACTGTGGATTGAGCCTATGGTATGACATGCTATTGCTTCTTCCAGAAAATTAAGTAACTACTGCGCATGGTATGACATGCTATTGCTTCTTCCAGAAAATTAAGTAACTACTGCCTTTTAGATGTTGTTTTTTGATCTGGATGTAGATTTGTTTGTTTGTTTCTGGTTTTCATTACTGCAGTCCAGAGTTGCGTATCTCTCATTACTACAGGACAGCAGGTCTTGTGCTGTTCCTCCTCTTCATTCTTATACCACCCATGGCAAGTCAGGGCAGGAGAACTCAAAATTACGACCTTAGCATTTCTCTCTGCATCTTGCAGCAGTGAAAGTTGGCCTTTCAGTTCTAGAGCTATCTTAGAACATCAGTGAGTTAATTTGCTTTGTACTTTTCTTTGTCAGGGTGCAAACCACTTTACAGTAAGGAAAATGGCTTAATTATGCAGAATGTACAGCCTGATACTGCTGATTTAATTGTTGTAGTTAGGACTCTCTATAGAGTAAGTCAGGAACAATCCTGCAGTTGCTTATGCAAACAAGTGACTTACATAAATGCTCCAGTTGACGTCAAAGACACTATTCGTTCAGGTCGGGTTACTCACACCTATTTGTAGGACCAAGCTCATAGATGAATAGTAGTTTGTGAAATTGCTTTTTTTTTTTTAAAAAAAGGTTCTTAATTTCTCATACATAAAAATGTACAGAGTTTCTATGAGGAGTGATCTTTTTAATTCCATCACTCAATTTAGTAAAACACACAATTGTGGAATTTTTTGCTTTTTTCTTCATTAAAAAAATAAAGTATTAAAGAAGGGAATAAAGCATGCTTTTTTTTTTTTCAAGCAGCTAACCAATGGGCTTTTAAATGGACTTTTAATCTGTTCTTCCCTGTGCTTGCAGCATTTACAAGTATATTTTCTGCAAGTATTTGTAATATAATTCAAATACCAAGAAAGGAAAAGACAAATCCTTGAGCATTGTTAGCACTGCATGAAAGGGTTCATTGGAGTTTACAGCAGTGGTAAACTCCACCCTTCTGGTTCAGCCGTCGCCTTTCACAGTGTTTAGTGCAAGGCAAGCTCGGGCATTACCCAGCTTACCTGGGAGGGTTAGCTCCATCTCTGAGAGCGCTGTGGATGTTCATTCCCAGATGAAGTTGTTTTTAAGATTTAAATGAATGTAAAAACCATTATGTCCACCTTCTTGTGTAACAGGCTGAAGCCTCTGAAACTAGTGCAGTAACTTTTCTATTAGCCACTCTCCCAAGAACCCGTGGGTTGATTTGTTTGATTGTTACAGCAAATCAAAGTTGAGGTTCTTTTTGTCCAGTCTCTTCTCTTTTAGAATGGCAGCAGTAGGTGTTACAGAGGAAAAAAAAGAGGGGAGGAATCCTAGAATTGACATGTTAACTTCCTTGTGAGGGTAGTTCTTTTATGTCATGCTCAGATAATGAGGGTTTAAGTTGTATTATATTATTTCTCTCTATTATTATGAGTGGAAACAGTCTAGATACCCATGTAATGCAGTCTCTTTTTTTCTTTTGTTAAGTTTTTAATCCCAGGAATACCCGTATTCTTTTTTTCAGTTGCATAATGCTTGCTTGGGTTTTTTGAATTAATGTACTGCTGTTGTATTCAGAGGAATAATGACACCTGATTCATCTGCTTGTAGCCTTTCCTGTTTTCTGTATTAGTCTCCCAGTCCTGTCCCTACTGATGTAAATAAGCTGGGTTTTTTCTTACTTTATGGAAATTTCTTTATGCCTTTACTCACTTCTGTTACTTGTTTCAGAACTCCTTGTGGTTCTACTTGGTGGGATTTTGTTTGGTTTGTGAAATCACACAGCTATCCAAATAAACCTGTTGAACTCCTTGCTTTTTTGAGATTAGCTCAAAAATGTGCCCTCTTTTACATGAATCCAATTCCATACATACATAGCATATATGTGGCATACGATACAGCACATGCTATATCTGAAATCTTGCTTTTCCTTTGATTTAAACAACTTACTTTAAAATCTAACCATCAAAAAAGTTTTTAAATAATGTATTTAGTCCTCAGGAATGACAGGATTTTTAAGAATATATGTGGACTGAACTGTGATGGGTGGGCCTATGTAGGAATCCCTAATGCGCATCTTTGAGGTGCCTGTGGCAGCTGAATCCTGCCATCCTAACCTGAGTAAGACTTGAAGGAGGTTTGCCTGAGTGAAGGAGGAGGCTTTAATATTAGAGTTTAACATGTGAAATTGGATAAGTCTGCATCAAAATGTAGTTATTAAGACTTTCTTTTATTGCAGTAATCTTGGCAATTTCCCTGCTTCTGTTCTGGTTTCACTTAGACTTTGTCTGGCCACAAGTGCATGACAGCCTAGGTTCCAGTTCAGCTCAGTCTGACTAAGCTGGTAAAAACTCCCATTAATTCAACTGACATTTCTTCAGGACTTGAGACTTGCACACACATTCAAGTACCATGTTAAATTTGCCTTCAAACAGTTTTGATGTTAGGAATAGATACATTATTTACTCATGAATTAGTAAAATTCATAAAGTGAACTTTTGAAGAGATTTCTGGACTAAGAGTTCTCTCTCTCAAAATACCAATGTTAGGGTTGTAAGGGTGGGTTTTTTCCTCACCACTGCAGTTCTACTCAATTACATGAAAACAGTGTAAACCACATCATGAAGTAGAACATTGCTTATGTGAAGGTTGCTTTCCTAGTCTGTGTTAGAGTGTCAGTGTCCACATGGCTGCTGGCCAGACACTGCCCTCAGCATCATGCCACGCTTTCCAAACCCCTGGAAGTCTACAGTTCTTCCCAAGTCATTGTGCTCCCTGAACATGGATGTCAGTTATGCGTGTCCTGTGTTTACCTTTCACACAGGAGAAGGATAAAGTGTCTTGAAGTTAATAACTGCAGTCTTGCTATGGCCTGCTGATGCCAATCCTGCAGAATAATGAAGTCTGCTATAATCCATCGAAGGGATGTGAGGATGTGTGTGACAGGCAGTGGCTGAAGCACCTGCTGCTACTGACAGATGTTAGGTAGTGCATGTGTGGATGTGACTGCTGGTGTGCTGCCATTGTTGCACTGGGAGAAGTGTGTTGCTGAAGGGAGCGATCTTGCTCTATCAAAAGCTGAGCTCTTGCAAGGGAGCTTGGCTGACACTTGACTTATTTTTTTATCAGTTACTTGTAGTCTTTGCTTAATCTTTTGACTAACTTCATTGAGTGTTTGGTGCAGCCTTGAACTGTGGTAAATTTGCTCAAGCTTAGATTTCAGAGGAAGGCTGTATTCTGGCTCTGTATACTGAACCTGCCAGTTTTAACTGAGTGATGGTTTTAGCTGCCTGAAAAAGGCAACAGGAGAAGATACGTTTTTTTAAATTCAAGCTCTTAATTGAAATAGATATTTGACTTCCTATTGCAGAGTGGTTTGCTTGAAATACTGAGCTTGAAAGAGTATATTTTCCTGAATAAATTGAACTGAAATACTGCTGCTGTTGCGTAATGGCAGGAGGTATGTCCAGAGGGCAGGCTGCCGGACTGGAGCAGCTATATACGTGGGCTTTATTTCCAGTTTTGCTTTTCACTTGTCTTGCCATCTTTTGGAGGATTTTTATAACCTCTTTTCTTCTTATTAAGATTTTAAAATTTACGGTGGCAAAGAGATTCAGTTTTATATGTGTGCATGCTTTTTGTTACTCTCATATTTAAAGGTTTAGACTGTAGCTGTGGATAGGAGATTTCTATTGTGTTCAGTGTCATCATATCTGAATGGTGTCTTTCTGCCTGGGTCTCTAGGCTGAATCTCTGGAGTTCAAGATTCAATTCAGGGGTCTGAATGAGGTTTACTCTCTGACCCTTGTCCAAGACACTCAATTCCTTTTGCCTCTGTTTGCCATCTTTTAAGGGAATGGATTAATATTTCCAATCCCACATGCTATGTCTGATTTGTCTAGACAATACATTTTTGTGTCTAGGGCTGTGTCTCATTATGTGTTTTTCAACAATGCTGAAGACAATGGGCTTGAATCTTGGTTGGGTGTCTGTAATATAATACAGAATTAAATTAATAAAAAAGCAAGCAGTCTGCTGACTGTTTGCTTCCCCTTGCCTCATGACATGGTGAGGCGTATGTGGGTGGATAAAATACTCTTATTTTGTACTTTCTGCTCCAACTCAACATGTTTAGCTCAATGCATCCCTGGGATGAGTCCACTGAAATCACTGGATGTACACAAGGGATTAAGCTGACTCCGTATGTTGCTCTTGAGATGGGTGTTCCCCTTCAGGTCTGATGACATAACTTCTCCTAGGAATACTGAATTTAACAGTCCAAGTCTTTAAATCTTCTCATACTGTGCTCCTAAAGAGAAACACACTTTTTTATTTTTAAATTGGACTCTGTTATAAACAGTAGAAGAAACAGAAACAATCTCCTTTTATTTAGTGTGATTCACCTTTTGCTGTATGACTTTTTTTTTTAAATTTACAGTGTTTGATGCATTTATTTATATTTTTTTAAATGACAGGTTTAAACAGATTACAGCAAACAATTACAGACAGGTGTGTTCTCCCCAGCCAAAGTAAAGCTCTTTATGTGTATAAATACGTGTGTATAAAAGTACAGAGTGCCAGTTTTCTTACAATACATACATCAAATGCATACTTTCACAAAGGTTACTTTTTTTAAGGTGCTTTATCCAACACAGTGTTTTATTTATGTGGGTTGATCCTTAAGAGTCTTGAGTGTCACAGAAATGGTTTTCCCAGCAGTCTGTCATTAAGTTCAGGTATACCTGTATAATACACCATCAATCTCATACCTCTTCTGGAGTACAGGAAACATCAACGCTTTATACTTCTCAAGAGACTTCTGTGCTTATTGTGGTGGTAATTGGAGGTCACTCTTAACTCTGGTTAGGGTGGTTATTAGATTGATACCAGAGTTTAAAGCACTTTGCTGCTTTGAAGCCTTCTGCTGCTATGTAGTCTTTGAAAATGATCTGATTGTTGCTCTTTTTTTTTCTTTTTCTTTTTTTTTTTCTTTCAAAGTGGCACCCAGGGTTTAAATATAACATGGAATGTTGTCAGGGAGTGGCTGTAATCTGAGGAGATGAATTATAGATGTGGGTGTAGAAAATTGTAAACTGTATTTTTTTCATACAATAAAATCTATCTCTTTAGGTAAGCAACATATTTGTGTAAAAAGTTCTGTCATTTAACAAGACAGCCAAAAAACCTTTAAGTGCTACAGCAAATACTAGAGTGAGGTTTGAGTTAATTATTCCATTTTCCCCTTCACAGAAGTAATTTTAACATTTTGATTTACTAACTGAAAGACTTCCTTTCCTGCTCACTGATCGTTGCTGAGGACTGAGGGTGGGACTTAAGCATGCACATGCAGTGGTATTTATTCTGAATAGCCAAGAGCCCTACTTCTGCCTCCTGTATCCTGACAAAAGACTAAAAAGCCCATCATCTGCCTTGAAATGCTTCCTTGCATTGAGGTCCTGGAAATAATCTGCAAGGAAACTGTGTCATGGTTGTACAGTAAATTGTTTTCTTGTATTTTCTTCCTGGACATTGTCAAGAGCTTTATATAATCTGAAATGCTGGTGACTAGCAAGTGGGCACAAGGACAGTATGAGTGAAATGTGCTTAACCAGTGCTTTTCTTCACATGGTGAATCCTTTGCCAGAGTTGGATCTCCTGCTTACTGCAGGACACCACCAGTCATGGCCATACCTGTCTGCTTTGCCTGCCTCAGGACAGCTGCCCAAAGCACAGGGACCATTTTTGTGCTTGCATCTTTGGTCTAGGTTTCCTTGAGCTGTGATGAAGTCTGATCTAATACCTCACCAGTTTGAAAGAGAAAGTGCAAACTGGACAAGCCCCATTATTCCTTCACCCCCATGCATTTCCCTGTCTAATATATGAGTTTTGAAGTACTGGTGTAATTCCTATGTCTTTTGGTGGGAGATTTGGTGGATGCCAGTCCCTTACAGGCTGTTCCCTTCTTCTTACCTAGACTGGGCTTTGGCAGGGACATTTGCAGTAGAGTTAGTCTTGGTGATTGGAAGGAATCTCTTAGGACCATGAAAATTTCACTGAGTCATCAATGTTCAGAAAAAACTAGAGGGAATAGTGTGTCTTGGTGGAAATTTAATCAAATACTTGAAATGTAAATTTTAGAGAAAACCTGGGAAAACTTTAGGCCAAATGTAGTATTGGGTGTTTGGGGAGGGGGGTTGGGGAGGAGGCAGGAATGTGTGTTTGCATCAGTTGCAGAAAAAACACAAGAAAAAAAATGGTCTGAAAAGGGTTTGGAAAGGTCTTCTGTAGTCAAGTATGACAGTCTTCATTAACTCTAGTGTATCCAGGTCATGAGCTGTTTGCTGTTCTTTGGGTTGGTGACTGTGTGGATTGGTATCTTCTACCAAACTGACATACTGGTAGTAAAAAGAACACTTCTCTACTAAAACTTGTATTTTGTGAAACTGAAGAGCTATTTTCCAAGTTTCAGTTTTCCTCACAGTGAATTCAGTACTGAAGAGATTTCCTGTGAGATAATGAAGAGTTCTGGGGAAAGGAAAAGAAAGAAAAAAAAGAAACAACAGAAAAGGAACATAATTTTTGGAACATTAACTCTTGAGGGTTGAGACCTGGAGGTTAATCTTATTTCACCTGTGAAATATGACAAAATTGTCAAAGACCTTAGTGTTAACAAATGCTGTCATTTCATTGCATCACACAGAAGGAAGGAAATTCATCCTAGAGTTTTAGATATATACATACTTAGATATCTGTTTTTCCTCTGCAGTTTTAGTGAAGATTTCAAAGTGGAGAGAAGGCTTTGTTTTTGCTGTGATATTTTACTTCTTCAAAAAAATCTAAAAGGCAGTCCAACTACTTTTTACTGTTTCTGATAAATATCAGTGCTATCCAGAGCATGGAAAGGATGGACCGAGTAGAACTGCTAATGCCAATTACTGGAATTCCCTTTCTGCCTTTATTGGCTGGGTTGAAGTCCTCAGCTGCTCAAAGGCTGGAAGTCCAAGGCCTCTGAGTGCAACTGGAATGTGTCTACTGGTTGTCCCAGAGAGGCTTCCCCACCTGTCCTTTTTGTTTGGCATGTTTCAACATCCTGGTGGAAGAAGAAAACCCTTTCCAGGCGAGAGTCAAGTTGCACTGCTGTGCTAAGACAATGGCTTTGGGCAGGCAGGAATTTCATAAGCTTTGGGTCAAAGGCAATAATAACAAAAAGTGGTGTGCTGCAAATATTAGGAACTTGGGATTTGCACAGTTGGGTGGATGGAACAGACCCTGACGCGTTTCGGTTTGTGTACATGCAATTAAAGAGCTGTTGAATGGGTGAAATGAGTAAAATGCAGACAGCGTATGTGAAATAGAGCACACCCAGGCTTACTTGACCCTGTGGTTTACAACTAATCTGCCTGAAAGATCTACTGTAGTAACTGAGTGACAACAGGTGCAGCTCTGCTTACACTGCTGTGAACTCAACCCACCCCTCTCTGATTCTGTTTAGCAAACGCTTAATCATAGAATCATAGAATGGTCTGGGTTGGAAGGGACCCCAAGGATCATAGAGCTCCAACCCCCCTGCCACAGGGCAGCATCTCATGTATTTTGTGTGTTTCAAAACTCACACTTTTTCTCCTATTACCTGAGAAGCATTTCCTTAGGACAAATGGCCCTCTTCTTTTCCTCTTTCCCCTGAAGCAGCCAAGTACACCAGGCAGGCTGAGACACTGGTGTAGCAGGTATAAATAACAGTGGGGTGTGTGGATCTAATAATCTGGTTCTGCTTCAGAGGTCGTGTATTAATGTATATGGCGTTAGCTGTAATGGAGAAGGGAATAATTACATTTCCTACTGCTCTGTGATAACCTCTGCTGTATTTCAGGCTCTTGCAGTACCAATGCCCAGTTCTGTTTAATATAAAGCTTGGATGCTTGGAGTGTGTGGTGCTGTGCCATAATTTTTTTGTCTGGAACATCTTTGCACAAACCACAGTCAGATCTGTGCCTGCATTAGAGCGGTGCAGTGCTGGTTTCTGTAAAAAGCCTCGAGACTCTGGGGTGCATAATTTGGGAGGACACTGACAGTTTGGTCCAGATGTCAGTATGTGGAGATGTTCAGAACCAAAACTCTGGTTTTCAATTTGAATTCAAAAATCTGTTTTAAATTTGAAGTTTGCAGAACAAAAAGAAAACCATGTCTGAAGTTGACAGTCACACTCCATTGTTCCAGGTCTCCTTCTTGCCTTCAAAATGCCACACAGCTTTCTTAGCTCTTGATTCTTTGTAGCTTTAAATAAATCTGGGCAACAGACCACAGAAAGTTACTTTATCCTACTGCAAAGCTATTTCTTTTGGGACCTGACCATACCCTGTCCAAGCTTCTGTAGGACTTAGCTTTGAGACAGTCCCAAAGTTAACTATGCCTGCAAAATTAATTATGTTAATGAGTTTTAATTATTTTCTGACTATTTAGGATGAATTAAGCAGACTTTTTTTCTTTGGAAGCAAGAGCAAAGCTTCCATTTGCTTCAGGATTGGCAAGACAGGGTACTCTGCCTTTAAAGCTGGTAGCTAACTCATTTTCCAGGCTAATTTGTATTCTGCTAGTCATGGAAAGCCGTGTATAAGTAACTTATAAATATATGTATATGAAAAATACCTTATGGATTCACTTTTCAGGAGAAAAAACATTTCTTCATTAACTGTTCTTGCTAATAGGACTTTTATATCAACCTATACTCAAAATATGGATGACTTCCAGAAGACTACTGCAGTTACAGAATAAGCCCTGAACTGTGTTTTGTTGTCAAAGATAGCAAATAGGGCAGAATCTCTGCCCACTGAGGAGTCATGTCTTTGCTTGCTTTATCCCTTCTGGAGGGTGGGAGGTGCTGTCAGCAAAGAACAGACCAAAACATAAAGCTCTGGAAACTTCAGCAGGTGTGGAGAGGTTCTTTGTGACCTTTATCTTCTGGATACATTTTTATACAGATAACTAAGACCATACAGTATTTCCTGCTGTTTAATGAGTGCATCTGATTTCCCTGTCTCCAAGGACAGCAGAGTGAGAGAGAATGCTCAGATTGATTAGACAAAGTGGGAAGAGCCATGTTATCAACTAACTTTGAGTGCCTGGGTTGCTTTGACCGTGTGTCTAGTTGCCCTGGATACTTCTGAAGGTTAGTGGGGGCAAACAGTTACTTCCAGACAGCATTTTGGCAATTATCAATGTTTATTCAATCACTACAGGTTCCTTGAACCTCATGGTTTTCTTTTGAGGATGTACTGCTGGTGAATTTTTCACAGTACTGAGATTCTGGTCATGAAGGGCTTCAGCACATCCCCAGTCAGTCCTCTGCAAAAGATGTGCAAAAACTCAGAGCTGGCCAGTAATAGAAAGGATTGTGTAATATGCTGCACCAGCCAAATCTACTTTGTACTGAATGTGGCAGGGAGTCTTTTTTTTTTTTTTTCTTGAGGCTGTTGGATGCAAGTAGGATCCCATAGTTCTTTCTGCACTAGAATTTGATAGAAACTCTAAACATAATTCTGTTCCTGTTAAAAATCTGGTTTAAATAGAAGTTTTCCACGCAAAAGGCTGTGGGTTGGGTTTTTTTCAGGAGGAGCAAATATGCAGGGGAAAAAAAAAAACCCAACAAACCAACAAGCAAAACCTTTTGTTCTGAAGAGAGAAAGGAAATATTTCATTGGGAATATACTTGAGGAAAAGAGACTTCAAATTTACAGTATTTCAGTCTAACTAAATACAGCTTGTTCTACTCCTGAGGGTACCCACACCATGTCTTGTCAGTCCTGCATTAGATCAGGCAGTCGGGAGAGGACTGTTGGGTAGATGATTGCCTGTTAACTTGGCACCTTTGAACCCAGTTCATCCTGGTAGTGAAGTAAGGGGAACATTTGCTGCTATCCATCTGGTTCATCCAGTTTCAGTTATTGGAAGCCTGGTGTTCATGGTCAAATAATTGAGGCAAGACTGCCACATAGTTCAGAAAAAAAAGGAATATAACACAGTGAATATAAGTACTGTTTCTGTTTAAAGTCTGCCCTTTGTCTCAAAATTTAGGAGTTGCCATGAAATACAAAATGTTCTAATAGTTGTAGGTGTAATGATTTGGTTCCTCAGCTTCTTCTTTACTGTAGTGTTTTTCTGGACATAGTTTTTCCCAGTTACAAATCTTGCTATCACTTTCTCAGGGTGATAACTCTGGAGGAGAATTTCTGATTGAATGCCCATAAAGCTAATAGAAATCTATGTTCTTGGTATTCCAAGGTGAAAAAGCATGAACATACTGCTCATTCTCTCTGTGCCTACAGCTCTCTAGGATATACAAATTGCTGTTGTTATTAGAGCACCTCACCAGGTAAGTGGCAGGGATTTGAGTTTAACACATCTCAGTTCTTTTGAAGCACAGGGTGAAGTGGATCTGTTGTAATGGACATCTAAAAAAACCCTAAAATCCTTTATTCTTGAGTTGTTATTGAAGAGACCAGAATGTCTTTCTTGTGGATAATAAGGATTTGTATATTATTCAATTAAATATCTACTCTTTATGTGGCAATTGAGTGGCAGCAAGGGTGGAATAAGGAGCTTAAATCCCAGAGCAGTGTAAAAGCTCTGACTGTTTACAAGTGGTTTGAGGTGGTTCTTAGGGCTATGAAAATGTAAACCTACTAGCATAATGGATTAGTGTTTTAGCTGAGATTTCAGGTTGGTTTTAATATCAGAACCTTCCATTTACGGATCTGCTAGTTAATTTACATGGGAAGAGGTGTCCTCCCCAGTTCAAGTCTTCTGTATTGTAATAAGTATTCAACCAGAAATCATCTATTTATCCTTCTTCTGTCAGCATTTTTCAGTTATAAATCTACACAAGGAGGATAAACGTGCTTGCAGCCCTGTTGCCCTTTCATGTTGAAGCATTTGCTGGATGGACAAAGACCAGTCTGTCCCCATTCACACAGTTTTGGTGGGCCTGTGTCTGTAATGTGATATTGCTCAGAGTGAGCTGTATGGAAGAACCGGCCCATTTAAAACATGCTCTTGGAGTTTGGCTAGGCTGCTCTGGGTTTTTTTTTCTGGATAAGCATGGAGTTTGAGGGAGCTACTTTGGGATCTTGGAAGTGGGGAGCCAGGACATTTAGCTCTCATCCTTAGAGCCTTTCTCAGGGTGTGGCAATAGTTTGTAGCATTGATCTAATTAGAAAAATACATATTCAGTTCTGATGATAATTTGTTATGATTGGGTATTTACCATATTTGGGAAAACTTGATGCATTGTTATTTCACTCTTTATGTCTAAATTTTTCCTGAAGTGATGAAATGATCTTTATTTCAAATATTCTGTCCTCTTTTTTCTTTTTAATGAGAAGCTTGAGCTGTTTTGGGGAAAATGTTTATTTTTTCCCAGTATTTTTTTTCAGCCTAGAATTTATTTATTCACCCAGTTTTTGTCAAAGGTCCTAATTAGATTTCTGTGTCTGGCTTTTAAATCTTTGGAAATTGGAATTTCTTATATCAACATTGTCATTGCTGTAGTTACAGGTCATGTGTTTTTCTGCTTTCAAACCAGACACTAAACTCTAATTGTCTGATCTATTCTTAAAGTGATTAAGAAAAAAAAAGGGGGAGTGTGTGTCAAAACTGAAGAGTAACCCTTAAATAATCTCCACAGTACTTGCAAGGATATAAATAGCTATCTCTATTTCTTTTTTTTCTTCTCAAGAATGTGTAATGTTAATAAATTCTCTCTTTGAAGGAGCAAATGATGCACCTTTATAAGCATCACATTGTGAATGAACATCACCAGTCCTCTGGTTGTAAAAATATGGTCACTCAAAAAGAACCAAATGAAATGAATCATGATACATATAAAATATGTAATACAGTAATACGACTTTTACTTTAATTCTCTTATGTAGCTGCCTAAGTAGTTAACTTGGATGAAGGGAGGGTTTTCTGTAACTCAGTATTATTTGTAGATAGGATTTTATTTTTTTATTTTGCTTATGCAAGAAGAAGTCAAATGCTTCAGTACAGTTCAGTTTGCTTTGAAGATACATGTCCACATTGTAAGATCCTAAAAAAAGTCTGTGAAAGCACACCCTGGCTAAAAATGGGTACCAAATAAGCTGTCTATAACACACCAAAGAAAATCCATCTCTGAAAGGGAGTTCTCTTAGGGAACAGTGAAGATGTTGTGTTTCCCTGAGATGCATCCAAGATGGCCTTGCTCTTGATGGTATGGTAGGCAACTGGAATTTTCAGTACAGTTAGCTTTTTTTAATACCTTTTATTTTACTGACTTTCGAACCACAATTGAACACAAATCTTCTGAGATGGTTCTTAGTATTCAGACAGAAAAATTCTGTGCAATATTAAACCTTCAGGGCTATCATTTATATTTTGGGTGGGAATGATAGGTTGGGGATATGGACCATTCTAGGAGAAAAACATTCCGTTTGGTAGAATAGCCATTTCTGCAAGTTCTCCTGTTTTGTTTATATTCTGGTCCTGTAGTCTGCCCTTGTGATGCCATATGGTCCCAGGGATGTTCAGCATCAGCTTATCAGCAAAGACACCCAAAACAAGAACTTAAAATTGCAGCCAGTTGCATCATGGCTAATGCTGCTTCAGCATGTCACTAGGTTGTCATCTGCTTCTGCTGAAATACAAACCCAGTGACAGGGGTTATGCAGAAGTTCTGGTGGTTGGATGTGGTGTTGTTTGTGCACATTGACCTCATAAAGGCATTTTGTACCTGCAGGTATTGAAGCAGTGTCACTTAACCTAAATATTAGTGCATCTCCTGGAAATTGTTACTCAGCTTGAACACAAGAAATAGAAAGTTTTTCTAAGGACTTACTGTGTGTAAAACATCACATGAATCTTTCTGAGCTGCTTGCTAAAGAGCTGTTAGGTTCATGCTATGCTGTCTTCTAGGCACATTCATGGCCTGTTACTTGACTGATTTACGCAGTGAAGTGGCCAGATCAGGAGTTGTTTCAGCAGAGAAGAATCTTAAATATAAGATCCTTTTAAGGCATCTCAAGACATGTACTCCAAACAGCAATGACACTTTTTTTTAATGTTAGCAATAAGCATGGCATTTTTGACTGGTGAATGATGACATCATTTTGCACAAACTTCTTTAGAGTGACAAGTTTGAAACCAAATGTGTTCAGTTTCCTGATTCTGTGTGTATATTGTCTCTTTTCTAGGTCCCTCTGTACAGTAGTGTGCAAGTGGACATACACATCCGACGGGGGTTGGGATGACAGTTTCTGGGAGACAGTTGGTTTGGAAGATTTGGTGAAGGATAAGTATGAAAAAATAGGTATGTCAGTTTTGGGGGGGGGTTTACACATAAATATATATATACACACACACGTGATATATACATATAAAAAGATGGTTTGCCTGTATCATTGTGAATGTCAGCAGAAATGTTGCCAGACTTGATGAAGCTTCAGGTGGATTGATAGCAATGCTGGAGGCCCATAGGTAACAGCTTTCCCAAGTACACTTTTTACTTGGCATTGTCATCAAAAACTACGTTTAAATTTTGTATCTTCTACCCTTCTGAAAGGCCTCACTAGCCTTCCAGTACTGCTCAGTCTCAACAATAGGGAGGTAAATGGGAGCTCCAGCAACTGATGACATGAAGGAAGCAACTGATGTGGGTATGTTGGTTGGCAGGCACCAAAAAATGCAACGTAATAATTTCTCACCATTCTGATAACATGTTTTGCAACCTGTACCAATCTCCCCTGTAGTAATTTTCAAAAATGAGTGCTACTTCTGCTTGTTAGTATCTTCATACTATTTTTTCACCCTCTCAGAGCCTAAGTTTAATTAGAATGGTAGCCTTGCTAATAGCAATTCCTACAGCAGATATTCATTAGAAGTCCATAATGTTAATATACCAGAAAATTTCCAGGATAACTTTATTAGAATTTCCCTGTTAAGTTAATGGACTTTTAATGGATGTCCTAAGCAGACATGTCATTAACAAGAATATTACCAGACATGAATTAAAATATGCTCATTCATCAAAGTTAATTATCTGAAATATCCTTTGATTTTTTTTTTTTAATGTCTAGCACTTTGAACAAGTTTGTACAGTGGTTTAAATGCAGCAACAAGAAATGGAAATGGAGTAGGGAGGACTCTAGTGAAATGAAATGTAATGAAATCTATAAAACTTTCTGATCATCACAAAATGTACTATAAGTCATTTTCATGTTATCAGAAAATTGCACTTGAAAGCTTCCTTGAATAGATTTCAGCTTTACCCCTGCAACTGAAACTGCTTATGCAAAGGTATAAAACCTACTAGGAGTATTATGCTTTTAGCTTCCTGAGGTTTTAGTTTGAATACAATTCTTACAACATCTATCACATGTGGCTTTTAGCAAATCTTCAACAAGTTAAAATAAGATTCCCAATAAATACATGGTTTTTACCAGAAAATTGAAAAACTTGGCAGCTGGTCGTCTTATGGAAGAGTATTTTTAAAATAAATTATTTATGAAGTGTAAGCTAAGGTTTTAATACAATATTTATGCAATACACTTCAAGGACAGTGCAAAGCAATTTGCCATTTTAAGTAACTAAACATACATGTTTGAAATGATAAAGTAGCCATTAATAAAAAGGGCCTTTTGTTGTGATGGAAGCCTCATAAAGCTAATCTATATATGGCCCAACATTTAGCAAGGCAAAAATCATTAATTTTTAATCTCAGGCTTACATTTTTCTTAAAATGCAATGTTTACAAAATAAATCAGTAAATTAACTTCTGTTGGTAGGCCTTTCTTGCAAGACAGAAATATTCTCCTGAGTTAATGGGGAAAGTGCCTAGTTCCCTGGGCAATTGGATTGATTTTCAAGAAATGGACTGTACAATACTTGAGTGCATCTCAGCTGGAATGAGAGCAGCAGAGCCTGACCTCCAGAATTGAACCAAACTGTGGGCTAGAACTTGAAGTTTCTGAAGAGCACATACTTTTACTCACCTTGAGAAATCCTCTGATTTTCAGGTTCTTTGGCTAATTAACTTCAGCGAATCCAAAGTATAAGACACTTCTTGTTTTGCATAATAATGCTGAAACCTGGCCTTAGGTGGAGTCTGTGCTTTTTTCATGTCCATTTGTCTAACCTTGCCTTTTTAATAAAAAGAGGAAGGTGCTACATTCATTCTATTTGGCTGTGTGATAAAATCAGAAAAAAAGCAGGGTGGTCATCTTCCTGTGTGTGTGAAGAGGAGTGAAGAGTTCTCTGTATGAATATGGAAACCAAATAGCATCTACCCCTTCATTCCTTTGAGTTTTATCTTCTAAAATGCACCTGTTGGAATCTGTTGGGTTTAGCTTCAGAAAAAGACACAGACGCCAAAACAAAGCAACTCACTCCCTGCCCAGAAGCTACTCAACAATGCTGAGGTCTGTGTTGTGTGCTGTGGATGTGCTTTGCTTTCTGCCACCCTGTACCTTATCAGTATCCCTCTACATGGGAAAATGGGAATGATAACGTTGTTCCAATGAAAATTCTGGGGGGGGTGGGGGGGTGGTGTTGCTTGTTTTTTACTGTGTGTTCACAGTGTTATTGGATTTGGAGAAGTGCACTCTGAGTAAGCTCAGCTTTCCTTAATTTAAATTAATCAGGGCAGTGTAGATCCACCTACCAGGAAAGTGCCATTTGGTCACTCGAGTAGCACTGGTCAAACTGTAGCTGGAATTGTCTTACAGACTGGAAGGCTTCTTCCCACCAACTTCCCAAGGTGTCAGCATTGTTGCTGAGGAACCACCACTGCATAGACCTCCTCCCAGTAGCCCACAAATGCCACAGAGCACAACAAACACAGCATCACACCTTGCACAAACTCAGCTCAAGCTGTATGTTGCTTCAGGGTGTTGTCCTGTAAGTGAACAGTCTCAGCTGCTGTTAACTTCAGCACATTAAGCAAAAGGAAGGCAATTTGTTTAAGTAACTCATATCGACAGGCAGAGTATGTGCTTCCAGGAGGCACATCATAGTGTGCTATGGCTGACAGAAAAGCATTCAAAGCAGTAGACTTTGCTGGCTTGCAGATCAAAGGAGGTGAAACTGCCAGATAACCTGGGTAGGAGCTTGAAGGCAGATTGTACATGGTCAAAAACTCCTCCTAAAATGAAAACAAAACCAAAAACCTAACAAATCTTAAGTAATTCTAGTGGAATTTCCTTTTCTGTTGTCAAGCTTGTCCAAGTCTGTGTATGTCTGCTCCAGGTTTACTTAGCTCAAATACAAGGATGTATTTTTATGCCTGCACGTTCCCCTTGTAAAGGGAGATAACAGTATTTTTCTCACGTCTCCTAAACGATTACCAGGCTCTGAGTCATCATTTCTTTCTAAACAAAGCAAAATGTCACAAGATAAAATTAGCAAAATTTTCTTACTGTAACAAAAGTAAATACATAGTTTACCAGTTTAAAATAGGCAAAAAAGCTATGTGGTTTTTTTAATCTCTAGTGAAACCATTATTGTTTTCAATCAGAGGAACTATAGATGAATAGTTATGACTAGACTTTTTTTTTTTAAATAGCTTTTAACTTGCATGACACTGGAAATATTTATGGAAATTACATGAGAACAATTTCATTAATGAGCATATTTCTTTATTCTGATAAATACATTTTAAAAAACACTTCTAAAATGTCTTGCCCTTTAAAATAATATTTACTGTAATCAGAGTGGCACTTGTGGTTCCAGGTAGTACGCTTCTCTTAGTTTCAGTTTAACTTAACATATGACCTTGTTGATAAGGGAGACCCTTGCATCTGACCTTTAGGATCTTCCACAAACATTTCCCACATCAAGGCGTGGGTTCACTTATGAAAATTCCCAGGCCTTTGACATTTTACATTTCTCAGAGCAGGCTAAGCCTTCAGGGAATCCACATAATAAGTTGTTTGTGGTTCCTTCTGTACATCATGAATTTACTGATCACGTTTGTGAAGGTAAGGAGTGTTATCTGGAGATACTACAAAATTTATTGATCCCATTAATTTGCCCACCAAGAGAGTAGAAGATGGCTTGTACTCAAAACCACTGTGAAAGTGTTGTCTACTACAGGCATTAGCATTTATCTGCTGTGGTGAGAGCACATGATTAGTATCTCTTTGTGGTATTATAAAACCTAGAAAGACATTAACAATTCCGTTAAAATTTCATGTACTATAGGCCTCTTAGGGTACTGAAGTATAGATTCCATTTGGAGAAAAATGCCTGATAAATTTTCACCACAGCCCTCTACTTTGGGGGCTACTTAAGGGACCAAATAATGATTTTATTATTTTCTTTTTATTGAATGGTAATATTTCATGCCAGGTCTTTTTCTGGTTGAATATGGTGTGTTTGCCTGAGAGGCCATTGCAGGTACTGCAGAATAGGTTTTATTGTCCTTGTAGATCGTGTATTGAAGGTTAAAAAGCTTATCTTTTGTAAAGGGGCATTTGTCACCTTTCATCTGTGATGGGGTAGCACACTAATTTTAATGATGTATTTTTTTTGAGAAGCAAGCTTCATATTTAGAAATACAGCCTTCCAACATGAGAAAGATTTCATAAAGCCCTTTTATTAACTTCTACTGACTAGGAATTTACAGCCACATCCTCAAAAGTGAATAAATACACAGCTCATAATGTGTGGGATCTTTCTGAACATCTGAGACAAAACTAGGAAAAAGCATTTGGATTGTTTAAATCTCACAAGTTTTGTGGAGATTCAGTGCTTGCCTTGAATTCTGATGATTGAAATTAATATGCTAATGGAAATAACTCTGGCATGGACAGTTTGTGGTATCAGTGGGTAAGGGTTTTATAGACAAGAATCATCAACACTCCTGGTCACAAAATGACAAAGTCTTTCTTAAAATTACTTGGACTTTTTCCTTTAAACTTTCATATGTCTGGGTAGTATGGAGCTCAGAGTTGTACGCCTGTCTTAAAGCAGCACTTCTCTTTCTGTTTCATTACTCTCAAACTGTAGCTTTCTTTATTCTGCTTTAGCACAAGCCTGGTAGAATTCTTTTGTGTTTGATTTTGACTTTGTGGGTGATGATGGTGTAAGGAAGAACACCTTATGGTCTTTATATATCTCTTTGCTCATCCATCTTAGCCACCTTCAAAAAGAATGCTGCCCGTTTCCACAAATTGCCTCAGTACATCTCAAGTAGGATTTCTCTTCTGATTTTTTTTTTTTAGGTTTTAATTTTATTTTTTTTTTCATTTTGGCACTTTATTTTCAATTATGAAGGGTTCAACTTGATTCTGAAGTGTGTTTCTGGTTTGTGGTCTTTACTCCCATCCATCAGTACCACAGTGTCACCCTCCCTGTGCCAGCAGTCTGACTGTTGGAGCGTGCAGCCCTGGCACTTTGCAATCTCTAGTCTGTAACCCCTCCATTAATTTCAGAACTTTGGGGACTGGAAACTTGATGCTTTCATGTAACTGGGCCCTTACAACTGTCATTTTTGACTCTCCTGAAAGGAAGGATCTGTAGAATTTTAAGACTGGATGTTCTTTTCTGATGTTCTGTCATTTTCAGTAGGTACTCATATTGTATATGATTTGGGACTTTGACAGGATAGCTGTGACTCTTGATTGGTACCTGCTGTCATTCTCACCAAGCTTTGTGATCTGCTGGGTTTTCAAGTGTAGGTGCAGCCCTGTGTTCCTTTAGTCATTGAAAGAAATGACAAAACAGCAAGCTGTTTACTCATGGACATGTTACTACATGAATGGTTATATTCTTGCATCTGCCAGGGTCTATTTCCACTTGCAAAACTAAGGAAGATAATGGAAAACTAATGAAGGTAATGGTATTGTATACCTCACCTGCTACACTTAAATAGAGTCTGTTTAGGTTTTCTATTTTGCCAGAAGTAGTATGTTTTCATACTTGAAAGTTCTTCACATTTATTTACATTTAAGCTGAAAACAGGAGATTCAGTCCAGGGTGGGAGAATACAGTCAGTGTTAACTTATGCTACAGCAGCTGTGATGGGAGTGGTCAAGCTATTAGTTCGGCCAGATTTCTATCTCTTCCAAGGCCAGATGCTCTGGAGTATATGAGGGATTTCCTTGAAGACTGAGAGAAAGGGATGATGATTTTTTGGGTTGGTTTTTTTTTCAGGTCAGCTTGCAGCTGCCAGTTCTTCATAAAGCTTGATTGTAACATCGAGCTTCAAACACCATACTTTGCAAATCCTAGAGAATAATAAGTGAAAGGATTAAGTATGGGGTCCCTTTATCTGTCTTTCTTTGGTCTTTTGCTATCCCAAATAAATCACAACATGTTACAGTTTCAAACAGAATTAAAAGGATGAAATCAGAGGATATTTACACTTACATGATGTCAAAATCCATGGAATTTACAACTGAAGAGTGTTCCAAATATGCTAAGATTTTTCTGGCTTCCTGTCATTTCAGTCTGTCCAAGAGCTGTAGCAACTGTAAAGGAGCTGAAACTGGCACAGTGCAAAGAGGTTTTAGGGTGTCTCCTTCCTCAAGGCTTGAGGCATTATTTCATAACACATGATTCAGCACTAAGGAGTTAGAAAGATTTTTTTTTTCTCAGAAAAGCTACACGTTTGTATGATTTCTGGTTTATTTTATGTTTTTTTCCATCTTGAGATTACTGAGTCACTTGAGTGGTTGAGGTTAGAAGGGACCTCTGGAAATTAGCTAGTCCAGCTCCCCCTGCTCAGAGCAGGGTTACGTACAGCAGGTTGTCAAGGTGAGTTTTGAGTATTTCCAGGGAAGGACATTCCAAAATCTGCCTGGGCAACCTGTTCCAGTGTCTTGACCACCTCTCCCCAGTAAAATATTTATTTCTTTTGTTTAAATGTGATTTCCTGTATTTCAGTTTGTGCATGTTGCCACGTGTACTTTCACTGGGTGCACTAAGAAGAGTCTTGCTCCGTTATCTTTACTCCTTCCCATCAGGTATTTCTATGTACATTGGTAAGATCCATACCCCCACTCCACATCCAAGCCTTCTCTTTGCTGGCTTAAAGTCTCAAGTCCTACAATCACGATGCCTCTGTCATATTTGGGATCCTCTGGACTTGCTCCAGTATGTCCATGTTTCTCCTGTACTGGGGACCCTAGTATAAAACACAAGGCTCCAGAGCAGGGAGCAAGGAGCACCTCCCTTGCCTGTCAGTGGCACTCCTCCTGATGCAGCCCTCTTGGCCACCAGTGCTGCAAGGACACATCACTGCCTTGTGTTCAGTGTGGTGTCCACCCAACCTCGTGGTCCTTTTCTGCCAAGCTGCTTTGCAGACAGTCAGCCCCCAGCCCATCCTGGTGCATGGGGTCCTTCCACCTTACATGCAGAACTTTGCATTTCCCTTTCTTGAATTTCACAAGTGTCCTGTTGACCAGTTTCTCCAGCCTGAGATACTCTTCCTCTTTCCAATAAGTGTTCTTTGATAGACTGGGCTAAGCTCAGGTAGCTCAGGTTTCTTCACAGTGTTTCCTGGGTGACATTTTCCATTCCTCTTCCGCAGCAAGGAAAGGAACCATCATTCACCCTGCTTATCAGCAGGCTGAGTCCTGCTGGCAGATGGCACCTTTCTACTTCTCCCTTCTCTCTGCTTTGAGATGTGAGGAGAACTGTGTGCTGTTCTTTCATCCTCAGGTTCCACCATAGCGTGGACAACAAATGCTAACAGCTTGGAGCTTTCAAAAAATAATAACAAAAGAATTTCCCACTGTCCACTTGTAGAGTTCTGGTGTCAGGCTCTGTCTGCTTGGGGAATCGTATTTTCTTCTACTCTGGCAACATCACGGGCTTGTGAATGTTCTTTTTCTAGTGTGGAAACTAGGTGCTTTTTCTTTGAATTTCTGTTTTTGAAAGTCAGGAGAAGCTCTGAGCAGACTTTGAGCCTGCTGTGATTGTTTAATATTTAAATTTCTCAAATTTCTTTTCTTTTTCATACAGTTCTAAAAAAAGAAAAGAAAATAAAGCATTTCTCAGAATAGTTCTGGGTCATTTCTTCTTTTTACCCAACTCTTCCTCTCCCCAGTCCTGATTTGTTCTTCCTCTTTTTTTCTGGGTTTTTTTTTCTGCTTAAGTCTCGTACTGAGACAGCTTTTAAAACAGTGATGTCTGCTTTATGAGTCAGGATTCACAAAACCAGGACTATTTAAAACAATTTGCTGACTTTTTTCAAGTCAGAAGCTGTTAGACTCCCTAGAATTCATGTTTAAGTAGTTTTAAGTGTATCTTAGAACCAATCTTGATTTTATAACTTCCTGTGATGAAGAGCCTGCTTCAGCTTCCAGGTTGCTGTTTGTTAGTTACTATCATTTCACAAAAATAAAAAAATTAATTAAAGAATATGCTTTATATTTCATCTGAACTTTAAATTCCTCCTTCTGTTTGGCAGACTGTAGTGACATATCTGACCTGCACAGACTGAAATTTTCTACATTAAAGGAAAACACGGAGCTGCTTAAGGTTTTTTACCCAAAACTCTTAGGTGAACTGTCATACTTCTCAATCCTTGTAATTGCTTTCCTGACTCATTTCTGAACTCATCAGTGTCTTCTCAGTACCAGTATTAGAACTGGATACTGTGTGAATGTGGTGGGAAATAAGATTGTGCAGGTATCAGAAGCTTAGGTGAAAGATTCACAAGTGTCCTTTCAGTAACCGATGGGGTTAGTTTTGGTTTGTCACTTCTTTCGGTTTTGAAAAAGGGGTAATTGTTTCTTGAGAGAGGAGTTGCTAGCATGTGAATTGTTAAAAAACCTCTAGGAATAAAAAAACATTCTTAAGTAATAAACTGTAATTAATACAAGCTAAGTAGCCCATAGAGCCAAGCTGAAGTCTGATTGCTCACAGCTCTGCTAGTCTAGCAATAGTCACATCACCTACATTGATGGTCTTTGTGTTTAGCCCAGGAGGGATATTCTGCTGTGAAGTGCAGGAAATCTAAATTATCTGCCTATTAAAATCATTGTTTGCAAGCAAAAACGTGAGATCAGGTAGCTGAGTTTGGAGGCATATACATTAAAACTAGACACTTGGCAAGGCATCCAAATGTATGTATTATATGGTCACATGCGTGTCAGCATGGTGAGTTGAGCCATGCATTAGGAGAGGTTTTCATTCCACGCTGGTCAGTGTACACACCTAATGATCCAATGATGCAGAATGGGTTTTTTCTTTTTTCCTTTGACCTTTAACCAGGAAAGCTTATCATTTATACATGAAGTAGCTCTCTTTGATCTGGACAAGAAGGCAGCAATCTTTGTTGAAGCAGGCACCTATGGTCTGCAGACCAATTTACTTTCCAGTTTAATGAATCAGGATCTGCAGCACATAGGTTGTTGGGTCTTGGTTTTGCTTTTGCCAGTATTTAGCAACCTATTATGTCTGCCTTAAGTAATTACATGCTAGGTAGTTGAGATATAGTTCAGCCAAAGGCGTAGCTCTATGGGAGAGTGGGATGGAAAGGACCCAAATTAGATTTACTTCAAGCTACCGTGGCAGCTCCCATGGACAGAGATGAATTTTGATGACTTTGTGATTTTGTTCAACCAACTGTTTTTCTCACTTTTAAATAAGCCAGTCTATAATATCACAGTTTGTTTTGGTTTACCTGAATTAAAATTCTGAAGCTTTTAACTGCCAACTAGGAAATTGTATGGAGGGTATTTCCATGTTAAAAAAGCCCCAAATCTAACACCATTTAACCACCATGCATTCAGTCCTAAGAAAAAAATATGGTTATAATTTTATGGTGCAAATTGTTATCTTGTTTCCTTCTGATCTTAGTGCTATTTTTGCTGATCAGCTGGGTTAAACGTTGTAGAGCGATCAGCTGTACATATCTCAGTTAAATGTGAGTATTGTATGTCATTGGGAGGGGTATGTGGTAATGTATGTGAGACGGGGTTGAGACAATGTATCAGAAGAATTACATTATTTACTCAGATTCCTTGTTTGTCCCAGACTTCTGGCGTTGTGTGGGTTATTATAAAACAAGAAAATTGCAGTGTCTGTAAGCTTTGTAATGAACAAGGCACTGAGTGGGAAAATCCCTTACGTTTCTTATTAGATCCATTTGAATAGATGGTCCTTCTTTTCCTAAGATCCTCTTTTCTTTGAGGCTTATTTGGCACCATTCTGTTTAAGAAGATAACTTCTTCAGTGCTTATTATATATTAGCACTTCTTTAATAGGATATCTGGCTTTTATGTTGTCTCTTAAATAAAAAAATATTTAGATTGTCCAGTTTGGGGGGACAGGATGTACCCTTTGGTTGGGTTGCTTTCTGAGGCAGCTGGGATTTCAGCAAGGGATTGACATATCCAAGTTCAATTTGCTTGTGTCAAGTTAGCGAAGAAAAAGGACATCTCCTTTTGATTTTCTTCCCTTTGTATTTTTATGCACTTGCAGAGCCAGATAAAAGTGCAGATGAAATGCAGCCACGTTTTGCATGATAGATGAAAAGCTGTTCTCAGTGAGTATGTCATAGTTGAGTCAGCTGGGCCCCCTGCTGCACTCTGCTTTTGTTGTTTAAGAAGGTCTACTCCTAAAGTACTTAGTTCTGTTAAATATTAGTAAGCCTGAACAGTGAATTTTGATTACTAAAGTTGACTGAAGATGTATTGTCTGCCCTCTGTGTTGCGTCTGGTAAATAAGGGGTTGCTGTGGTAACCGCCTAAAAAGGTAGAGGGTCCTTGGTACCACATAGATTTGTTAAACAAAACCCGATCATAGCAAATTCTAACATTACTCTTCGAAGAAGGATAAAAGAGGAGGAAGAGATTCAGACAGCTTTTTCCTTTTGTAAACTCACTGCTTTATAGGGGAAAAAATAGCTAGAAATAGGCCGTCTCCTGTGAAATGAAAAGGTTGTGGATTAAAGCATTGCATTAGTGAAACAGCTGTATGAATGTGAAACAGAAAGTTCTCCAGCTTCAGCCATTATGGGTTTGTTTGGTTAGGTCTAATTTTGGAAGTCATTATAGCAAAGGTAAATGACTTGCACAGGAGACTACTGTAAACAAAGGACTCGATACATTTACTTTGGCAGGAGCCCTGCAAAGAGTCGGTCCTTTCACTGCCTCTTTTATGCAGCCTTCGGTAATACTCCCGCTGCCTGCCTCTGTGTGCAGACAGCTCTAGTTTCCCTTCCTCCCTCCCTTACAGCCTCTTTCCCTGGCAGGTAGGATTTAAGGGCGGCAGCACCTGCTGTTGAATGCTGCTGTGTAGCTGTAGAGTACCTTGATTTTTAGAGAGCTGTCCTTTGACTTTTAAAGCCGCTGAGTTTTGCTCATGTAAGAATCTGTTCACGGTCTCCCAGTCTTAGGGCTGCGGTACAATCTGCTGCAAATGTTTTACCTTTAAATTGCAGCCTGCCCTTGGTGCCTTTTTGTGGTTTGTATTTTATCCTTTAATAGCTTTATACCTACAGATTCTAAGCATATCAATGCTTAGCTGAGTTTTCTAGTTTTCCAGTGAAGAGTAAACCATGAGAATTCCAGTTCCCTTTCCATGTGGTTCAGTCAAGGTTCTGCCTGTTCCACACCTACCAGGCAACGTCCACAAGGACAGAGAGAGTGCCCATGCAGAGCCTGCCTCTCCCCTTTTCCACAGCTCCTCGTGAACATACCAGATGGGTGTAGCAGAGCTTTCATTGTTTTCTGAAGCTGGGAGGAGGAAGTAAAGGGGCAGAGAATATCCCCTCCTTGCACTTTTACTACTCTCGCTGTTGGGTGAATTAGGAGACTCCTCCTTCACAAGCTATCATCTCACAGGTGACTTCTGTCTGCTGTCACTTCCAGAACTGTCAGGAAGTGATTTCAGCCAAGGAATAATGTTCAGGTTTTACTTTACAAAATAGATGGGGCATACTCTCCTGATAATTCATTTTTTTAAATATAAGAGTATTATGCTGCACGTTCAAATCACAAGAAAACCATCCCTACACATTCTTGCACACTTTATGCCAATGTGGGATAGCATTGATATATAACTAGTACCAAAATAATGTAGAAGAGAGGATTATCTTTATCTCTGAAATTGCTCCCTTAGTGCTCATTAACTACAAATGCAGTAATTGAGAAGCTGGTAAGAAAAGATTTTTGTCTAATAGTAGTCCTGATCTTTAAAATGGAGTTTAACCACATAATAATTACACACTAAAATGTGTATGACCAGTCTGACTGATATAAACAAGCCAACCATGGAATTGAGTGCCTGGAAAGAGGTTTTATTTCAGATTAATTTAATCTCACGCTTTATATACAAGATACTTGTATGCTTTCAGGTCAGGCGATTGATTCTGAAGAAAAAGATGTGGTTTTAGCTGCATGAACTTCTTTGAACTTCCTTCCACCTGCAGGGTCTTTAAATGTCAGGAGAAGCAGACAACTTTGTTTTTCTGGTGTTATTTTCCAATGTCTTAAAAAACTAGAAAGGTAATACAAAAGTTCTCTTAAGAGAAACATCCTGATCTCCAACTCATTGGGGAAAAAACACAAAAGCTCTTTGCCTCTTGAAACAGATAGCACAATGTTTTGACTTTACACTAATGATGAGTAAAATGTAGACTTTTTTCCCTCAGAGGAGATAGTTTAATGTCATAATTTCCTTCTGCATAATCTATATGGGGAGGATTGGTTACTGCCCCCTATACCTGTATATAAACACAACATCAAGTGTAAAAGTGTGGGTTCTACATACTTGTTTTAATTTTCCAGTGTGAGATTCAGTCTGGTGTTTCCGTAGCAGTGATGTAGCTCTCAGCAGAACAGAAAGTCTGGGGGAAATGCAAGCAAAGAACTTGTGTGCTGTCTAATCCCAAAGTGCTCCCTGTCAGGAGTGGGCACCTTCCTTAACGTGAAGAACCAACATCGTTTAGAGCACGGACAGTGTGATGTGTAAAATTGAATACCCTTTTTCTACCTGTGAATTTACTATCATAACCGTCTTTTTATCTAATAGAAAGGTAGCATAATTGCATTTCTAGACTGTGCTCATGGGCATTCACAATATTTTATGATATGCTGTTCCTCTTAATCTCTGTTGTGGTGGATGTTTTACTTCGTTTCTACACATCAGAGCATGCTTTAGATGTAACATTTCCAATAGCATTGACTGTGAAGATAGGCTTGTTTTATGTTAAAAATGAGTTTTTTCAGCTCTGCCCTGAAGATACATGGAAGTCAGTAAACGCTTACAGATAGGTATTAAAAGCCATGGTATATGGGAGGTCCCATTGTGCCTTTCAATGCCCCTCTCCCACCAAACCTTTAGCTCACTGGAGAAGCGAGTGCACTTCCAGGAGCTGTTGGTCTCATGGCTTTAGCTGGGGTTATACTCAGCAGCCAAAGGGATGGCTGCTGGTGGCGGGGGGCCTCCTTAAATTCTGAAAGCTTAATGATTTGTTCTTCTAAGCTCTGAGCAATCTCTATCACCATGATTTACTTATTGAAACAGTCTCTTTCCGCAAGAGAAAACTTAATGTGCATTATAGCAGCAGAGACAAATGCAGACAGGACCTGCCACCAGGCTCCCTGGTGACAGGACTGAGAAGGAAGGGTTGCACTTCTTGTCTTCAGGGTGACATTAATCTTCATACTTCGTAAGGCCAGTGAAGACTCGAAAGGGGATCGTTTAAGTCTGTGAGGAAATACAGCTGCAATAGGAGGAATTTGCTGCTTAAGCCAGTCTCTTTTTCAGAGTTCCTGTTGCCATAGCTGCCCTATTCCTAGTAGAAATTGCTGGAAAGGGTGGAAATGGAAAAAATACAGTTGGCCCCTGCCTTGTGCAACAGGTGCAGTGTTCAGTTGTGAGCACGGGCTGAGCTGAAGTGCGTTCACACACAGGGAATGGCTGCAGGCAGCCTCGGCAGTAACTACTGCCAGACCTTGGGATTTCTGCATAAGTATTTTCCTATCTCTTGGAAAGATGCCAAGCAGAATTTAATTGCTTGTGGGGAAATCTTTCTCTGTGGCCAGATAGGACATTGAATACTTTTGAACTTTTAAATTGCTGTGGGACAGCCTGCTCTGGCGTGGTTGTATTTAATATATATAAAGATAATGAAAGATAGTTCTTCATCAGATAGAGTTCTTTGATGCTCTTTTTTTTGCTGTTGTTTTATATATACCACACTATCTTGAGGGAGAGGAAAGGAGTTCTTGTAATAACATACACATTTGTTTTTCTGTTTAGTAAATTGACAGGTGTTTGGTTTTTCTTGTGTCTGCCCAGGAAACCACGTCTTGTCTCCTGGAGAGTCTGTTGGAAAAGGTCTAACGCCAGAAGCTGCAAAAGATCTCGGTCTCCCCGAAGGGATTGCAGTAGCAGCATCTCTCATTGATGCACATGCTGGAGGACTAGGTACTCACTCATACATTTCCCGTTCTTGGAAACAGGAGTGTATTGAATTAATTTTAGAAAGCTATTTTTCTCACAGCCTGCTTTGTATCCAGCAATTTGCTCTGATGCTGTTCTTACAAAATAGCGTAACTCAAGTAAAAGAACCCTCACAATAACTGTTAATACCAATATCTGTTTAGAGAAGGGGGCTGTCACTGTTTGTTTATTTTCAGCTGGATTTCCAAATTGTTTGTTAGCTTCTCCTAGTTCCACTGTGAAATCCTGAACTGAAACACCATTGCATGTCAATGTGCTGAGAGTTTGTGTCTTCTGTTGCTCAAAACTTTGAGGATAGGCAAGAAAAAAAATAACATTCTAAGGGAGAAGTGCTGTGTCTGAAGCTTGTTCACAGTTAATCTTCCTTTTTGGTTTAGAAGCCATTTGTGCTGTGTTTAAATAATGAAATAGAGACTTTTTCACATACAATTATACTAGCACAGTGTGGGATATATACCATAAAACCATTGGTTTTGCTCTCGAGGGTTTGAATATGTAAATACTGTGCGTCTAAACTAGCAAACAAGAGTGGAGAGAGAAATGGCCACTGCCTCAGGCCTGATGCTTAGATTATTTTTTTCTTTTCCAGTCCAGTATTGATGTGTGCCCAGTTTCAACTCTTTTGAAATATATTTGGTGAGGCTCAACAGCTTCCTTTTCTTGCCATGCTGTTGGCCTTATCTAAACAAAGTCAATAACAAAGTGATTCAGTGTAACTTTTTCAGCAGGAAAGTGAGGGTTTTTTTTTAGTTTGATAGTTCAGAAAAAAGTCTTGACCTGAGAAAGTTTCAGTGTTACTGAAACAGTACTGTTCAATGGAAATCGATTGCTCATCAGAGTATTTTTCTCTAGATCTAAATGGAATATAATTAGCTACTAAAGTACTGGTTTTGTTTCAGATATTTTGTGATGGTTTAAATCTTATTTGTTCTTCTAGAAGTTATGGCCTGGAACTTTTGAAATTTTTAAATCCATTTACTTGGCTTCTGATAACTGTTTCTGATGAGATTAAGTGGACATGCAGATTTTTTTTCTCACTGCCTCGAAAGGATTAGCTACAGGTTCAGCTGCAAAAAGGTAGACTGAGTTTTAGTGTAGTAGTTGAAGATGTGATGTGTTCCTACTATTGTGACTTACTTAAAAAAATCTGTCTGTGTCAATTAGCAACCTGTTTGCATAAAGATGTGTTTAAAACTCTGTGCCCTGGCAGGTTTGTGTCCTTGAAAAGGATGCAATAATAAGCTGACCTGAAATAATGAACTTACTGAAAAACTGGACTGTCCCAGAGCATGTGAAGATGACAGTGGAGAGTCCTCGTTTAATTGGCATCATTATGTGAATGCTGGATTCAGAGCACAACAAGTTTGCTCAGTACATTTTATGTGCTGAAATCAATGAATTGAATTCCAAGAAGAATGGAGAGCAACTGTCTGTTCATTTGCTCTAGACTTGTGTAAAGAAACTCTAACATTAGAAATATGTAGCTCCTGGCATCCAGCAGAGTAAGACTTCAGTGGATAGAGACAGTCTGCTTATGCTAGTCCTGTTTATCAGAATATGTTTTCCCAGATGGCACCACAAACACTAGCAGACTACTGAAATCATTGCCAGGAGGAAAAAAAAAATGTATAGGTTGTCGTTGAAGAGGGAAGAGTCAGTGACAGGATGGGGGAACTGGCATGCAAATCACACACAAACTGAGTCGGGTCTGGGAAAAGAGGAAGATTTAAGATGGAAGTCTTCCTTCTTGAATCTGGGAAGGGTAATAAATAGGTGGGGGAACTAGTAGAAAAGAAAGTAAAATGTAAAACATTTGGTTAGCAAAAGGGACAGCAGGAGAGTGTGAATGCATGCAAAGAGAATGAATAGCAAGGCTACATCTCAAATACTGAATAGCTCTCCTTCATCCATAACTGTTAATAGCAAGAGCCTTGATCTTTTTCAAGTCTAATTTAACCTACAGAGTGTAGAATACAGAGCTGAAAATTCTGAAGGGAAAACAGAAAATCAAAAGGAGAACACAGTTACTAGAACTAGGAAGTAAAACTGCTCTGGTTAGATGTGCACTAAAGCATACTAATCTTTTAATAATGATAAAAAGAGCACAGATGAATAAAGAGAAGAGATATTTAAAAGTGAATTAAAAAGTGAAGATATTGGAAATAACGAACTCTTGATGTAAAACTTTCAAACAGGCCCTGATGTATGCTTCAGTGCTTTGTGGTCTGTATTGAAATATTGAGGTTTACAGTTTGTTCGAAGGATATAACTTGCATATTAGTAAGAATCAGGTTAGTCTGTAGGACAACAACATCTAGTGGGTGTCATTATTCTTATTCCTGAACACATTCTGCTGGTCATTTAAAAATAGTCTGTAACAAAAGAGTGATGAAAAGGGCTCTTTTGTATCCTGCAGGCTAACCCAAAATGGCACGATGGACATCCTGTTTTTAGCATTCATAATTTTGACACAGTGTTCAGATCTGCTTTTGGCTGGGTCCAAAGTGTGTTTCTGCTGGACAGGTTCCTGAAGTTTATGAAAGCTTCAAAGTTTTGAGTAAAATAAAGAATTATTTAATATGTGTGTTTGTGGAGGCCACCTATGACTCCTGAAGCGGTCCATCTGATACCTATTATAGGAAAGTAAAAATCTAAAAGCTGAGTAGCTATGTCTTACATTTTGATGCACTGTACCAACTTAAAATCCTACAGATAAAAATGTGAGTATGAGAGGCCAGTCTTTTGGGACTGGCCTCCCAAAACCAATGTTTATGTTGCGCCTTTTATAAAAGAAATCAGCATTGTTTCATCAACAGTAGGTAACTTATTGAACAGTATTGAAAATACTTTGTTGCTGTGGAAGTGATCCAGAAGTACACATGCCAAAAGTTGCTACTTTTCTAAAATCTCTCCTTTGGTTTGTGTGGTGTGCAGACTACTTGTGCTCAGGCTCTCTTGGGAATCTTCAAAAAATGTTGAATTTGCTTCAGACTGAAAAATTCCAACGAAGATAAAGGTGAAAGTGACTTATAACAGCAATTACATTCTTTTTAGTGAACACAATATCTAAGCTTTCATTGTTACAAGAATATTCCAGACTTACTTGCTGCCTGACTTAAACTTAGCACAAATAGGAAGTTTCTAGCAACTCTAGACACTAGTAAAGCCACTGACAAAATCCCACTGATTTCAAAAAGGGACAGAATGCCTATTTTGCAGAAGGTGTGTTTTCTTAGTGATTAAAAAATACCTAAACACGAGGCTCGCCGTTCTTGTACTGCTTATGAAAATACATTTACTGAAAATTCAGTTTAAGAGAAGTGTCTCTGAAGTGTGAACAAGTTTTTAACTCCTTTAAGACATTCTAATACAGTGTTGCCTAGTACAGGAAACTGCTTTTTAGACAACCCTATCCAAAATTCTTAACACGAGCTCATGCATGTCTGTGTTTAAGCAGAGGAAAATAAAACATATGAGGTAGAAGCCATACTTTTAGCTTTCTCTTACAAATAAAGTCTGTATGACAGTTATGCTAGTACATTGTTACAAACCAGCTAGTATAAAGGATAAGTTTTTGAAGACTGTAAAATTTTACCCCTTAATTTGCTGTTCATTTGGATAAGTTCCAACCATGATAATACCCTGATAGCCATAGCAGTCATGATATATGAACTCCAACAGGTCAGTTCAATACCAGAATCTTGCAATGGTGACCTAAACAAGAAGCTGTTAACGGGATGTAGCATACTAACCAGCAGGAACACTTGGTGTCTTTCACAGTGTCCAGCCAATGCTTGCACGATCCTAATACATGGAGGAGAAAGATGTATTTTTATGGGGTTTTTTAGCAAGATTGGCCAACTAGTCACCAGACTGTGGGTTGCAGATGCAGTGCACAGTCTGGTGACCAGTTTGCCAGTTGAAAAATAATGCTCAAGAGAAAAAAGATGAACAAAAAAATATTACTTTGGGTGGCTGCATTTTGCTGGGTGCAGCACAACAGGGTGCAAGAATGCAGCTTAGGAGAGGAGACAGGAGTTCCACTTTAGCCTCCCCTCATGTCAGTTAAGCAGGACGTGATGCATGCTGAAGCTTGGCTGTAGGTCTGTCCTATTCCGTACGCAAGTTCCTGGCTCCTCTCTGACATCTCCTGGGTATGTGTTTCTGCTGCAGGCTGAGTGCTTGCTGAGTTTGTCCTCTATCCTGTCCTGCACGCAGAAGCTCCTCAGAGCCAGGCACAGTTCCTGTAAGGGAAGAAATAATCTGCCTTTAGATGGTTCTGTCTGACATGGACAGAACAGCAGCTGTCAAGACAACAAAACTGGCAGCCTTCCAGTCTCCTGCCAAGTTACTCTTTTCTCCAACTCATCCCCTGACAAAACACATCATGCACTATATGCATGATAAACTGTGAACAAATAAACATATCTGCAGTCTACCCTACTGCCTTGCACAATGGGGCAGTCTTCAGTTCTGCACGTTACTGTACTACCTAAGAGAACAAAGGTCAGGTTATAGTCAAAATAACTTTTAAAAATTACAGTGATAAACACAAAGAAGGAAGAAATCTTCTTGTGTTCTGATGTATCTGGAATTAAAAATATATTTTAATCTGATTTGATAAAATAACATTTTTATTGCCTAAGTAGACTTTTTGCAATTTGTGGCAGCGGTGTGAGATACTCTGCAGTTATTTGTGTGTGGAAAAGCTCTGTTTTGTGAGGGTTGGCTTGCTCTTTTATAATAGAATTTTAATTTTACTTTAATAGGAGTAATTGGAGCAGATGTGAAAGGACATAACCTACCATGTGAGAACCAGCCTATTACATCCCGAGTTGCTATGATCTGTGGAACATCTTCATGCCACATGGGGGTAGGTTGTATGTGTAGTCCTAATTTGTACAGGATATAGTAATAATGTTTTTGAAGGGGAAAATGACCTTTGTCCTTCTCAGCCTTTTCCTTGATTTTTTTTCTGGTAACTCTATCTTTACCTTTGGATATTAATTATATATTACCATGCATTTGCTATTAAGCAAGAACTTTAATAGTAGTAGAAATCAATACTGAAAAATGACATGGAAAGTAAAAACCACGACGCTAGAGTGGCTTAAAGAGCAGCCTGAAATCTGAGCCAAAGACCCCGAGCTTGAGTTATCCGTGACAAGCCTGTCACTAATGTGTTGCAGGAGTGTCTTTGGAAGAAGGAGTGCATGTCTTCAGTCACAGCCCTTCTCCCCCACCTCTTCACTTAATCAGTATCAATCTTCTACCTCTGAAGTTGCTATGATGTATAGAATTATGATACGTATCATGACTAAAAAGAAAGGAATACCCCAATAAGCAGTTTTCACTTTGCTAATTTTTCTCAGTGAATTAATACAAAAGCTTTTTCAGATATTGCAATTGAAATTTAGTGTCTGCTTTTGAAATTTATACCTTTTTAAAATGTATGAGTCTGAAAGCATTCCATTTAGATAAGTACCCTTTTCTGCCACGTTTTTTATTTAAAATTCATTTTGGTCTTTAAATTTAGACTGATTATAACTTGGGTTTTTCCAAAATGAGCAAATAGCAATGGAAGTGCTATAGGTGTTAGAGAGGAATAACATGCTTTATGGAGAGAGCTCCAGGAGAGAAAAAGCAAGCAAGCTGATAATAAGATGTCAGGCTTAACAGTAAGTTAAGTTGTCGTGGTGGTAACAGCATGAATACATGGTGATCTTGAGCATGAATAAGTGGTGATCTTGTCGCATAGATTGTAGTTCAGCAAACCATTTAAGCACATGATTGAATTTAAAGATGTGAATAATCCCAGTATTGTGAGGCAGAGCATTTAACAAAAGCTTAAATCCTATAGACCAGCTGGAATATGTTTGGATTCCTTCCTAAACAAGAGTTTCAAACCTCAGACTCCACTACTCTTAGCTTACTCTATCTGAAAAATTACATGGGTATCTTTGTCTATCACAGGGCAGGTAGGGCACACTGGAAATACTGGCTCTGGGAGAAGACACCCTCTGAATTATGTCCTTCTGTTTTTTTGGCTGGAGGTTTCTGCTCTTTCAGAAGAAGCTGTTTGTGTGAACTCTTCCTACCCTGTTTGATTTAGCTGAGTGAGTTTAAATTCTTAAATGAGTTGGGCTAAAAGAGACACAACACTTGACCAAAATGAGCTGGGGTGCTCACAGACGGTTTCCCCAGGAGGTCTTAGGGCAATGTTGAGCAGTTGGAAATGCGCCAGTTGGCTTTAACTTATTCCTTTAGTATAACTAACCCCGCAGGAGGATGTGTGTGTGGTTATTTATTAATTTTTAATATACATATATTGATGATTTCTAACAGAGACCCAGTTCACAACTGTAGTTTGTTTTTCTTCTGAAACTAGAGCTGGCATATCAGTTTAACAACTTTCATGGCACTTTTTATGGGCATGCTCCACGACCATGACAGTTGTGGCTCTGTTAAATATGCTAATGTAACAAAAGTGACATGATAAAGTCCATGTTGATGTTAATCAGTGTTCTGTTATTAAAATAACCCCAAAGTCATACACAAACTGTGCAGCACAGACAAGGTAGAACCTTTAAAGTATCTTAATTACTTGAATGAAAACTTGGGAATAGATGCTTTTGCAGGTTTTGGAGAGATTTAAGTAGATTTTTATTTAAATCTAACTACTCAGCATTTTATAATCATTTCCTTAACTGGCTTCCTTCACTCATCTGCTCAGAGGTAAAACAATCTCTAGCCAGCAGACAATAAGAAAACTCTAAACTTCTCTGGATTTAATCTGTGAAAGGACTTTGGTTTTACTGTTCTTTTATCTATTACCTGCATAGTCTGCATGCAGCGAGTGTGGAGCACACAGAGCAGTTGTATTTGTGTTTTAATGAGACCTGTATGCAGCTGCATTTGGCTGAAATTAGCTGTTCCTTTTTTTAATTAGGGCTATAAAATGAAAGTATATTATACTTGTGTTTTGATAGAAATATATATTTTCTCTCTCCGTGTGCACCAAGGGACCCTCAGGGCTACAGAGATTAATCATCGAGTTTAATTTAATGCAGTGGGAGAGAGACCTGTGTGGTCAGGCGGGCATTAAAAAGTGCCTTTGATCTGCCTCAGGTGCACTGAGCCCCAGTGAGCCAGCAACAATAATACCTTTGTGAGATGATCAGAGACGAGAGAGGGAGAAAATGGCCTGTGTGGAAACTCAAGGCCGTCCTTTGTTGTGGTTCTGGCAAAGGAAAGAGCCAACTGTCAGGAGAAATTCAGAAAACAGAAAGCAGGGTGAAAGTACAGTTGGATTTCTTTCAAGGGATCGTAACAGGAAACTGTTCAGAGTCATCTACTACGCCTTTCTTTTCCCCCCTTCCTTCGTTTTTTGTGAGGGCAGAGGTACTACTGTTGGGGGGTGTGTGTGTGTTGGTACAGTATTTCCATTCTCTAGACCAAATAACTCTGTGAGTCACCGAAGCAGGTACTGCTTGAACACAGCATTTACTTTAAACTTCAAGAGAAACTACTCCATGACCCACTTTTCATTACCTCAAGGACTCTGGAGATCTGGAACAAAAGACTTGGCTAATCACGCCTTTGATATTTTAGAAGGTACAAATGTGGAACCTAATTTTACTCATGGCTATAATAGTTGTGGTAGAGCTACCATTTTTAGGTGAGGATGCACTTTTGGAATTAACCACTGACAGTTTGGGGTAATCAGACACACACAAAACATTCTGTGTTTCTGTTGAGATACTTGAATAGCTCACGAAAGCAGCAAGAAGCATCTTGTAATTAGGTTACTAATCCTAGTCCAGGTCTGAGTTGGTAGTTGCTGAAAGCCACTGCCACCTCAGGGCTCATCCATTATCCATGAGGAAAGAGGAAAGAAAAGATGAGTTTCTGAATATTTTTGAACACTTACTCATTTTACATGATTCTCTGCTGCCTCCTTTGCCTGAGCAGAACTCATCAGCAGAATTTACATCTAGAACAGCGAATAATCTGTCCTTTCACTTGTGAAGGTTTGTCCCTTAGTTGAGGGCTGGGATTCATTTGCTGCAGCTTTGATCTCTGTGCAGCATAGGTATTGCTTTCAAGTGACGGATACGGAGAGGCTGGCTTTTCTGAGTGGGCTGCTGCACGTCATCATGCTTTGTAGAGAGGGTGTCTAAGCCCCAACAGCCACGTTAAGTTCTGGAACCTTTAGGAGACTTTGCTTTGGTAGGCATGGTGACTACACAAAATGTGAGAGTGGTTTTGCACAGTAAAATAGCAGCAAGTTTGAGGCATTGAAATAGGAGCTTGCATGTTATTCCTAACTAGTAGTTTGCATGGGTCTAACAGACATGCCCTAACTTCTGGGAATCAGGTAATTGGTTTCCCGAAAAGCCTGTCCTCCTGCCAGTGTCTTACGGGTTTTATGGGATATTTTAAAAGTTTCAAAAATCCTTTGTTTTCTACTGAAACCTTTATGTGATCAGAGGGATTTCAGGTACAGATGTCTGTATTATCTTGTCCCAGTGCTGAACACAGGCATGCTTGCCCTTTTGCAGATGTGTAAAACCACCGAGTTAACTCTCAGGTGGCAGTTAGCAAACAGGAGAATGGTAATATGAACAAGCAGCGTGACAGGGAACCTGTGCACAGAAACTTCCTTGTATTCCTTGGAACAAATGATCTAAGCAGTACGGCTGCTTCTTCCTGGCAGATAAACCTTGTGGTTTCCCATACCTGATATCAGCATAGCACTCTTCTTGAGGGCACTAAATTCCCATAATGTTTTTTTTTTTCCCCTCAAAGTAAAATGTTTTATTAGACTGTAAGGTTTCTGCCAACTAGAGTATGTATTTGAGTAGACTTAGGCAACACCTAACAGACTGGGACCAGACCAGGACTGGGTTTTGGTAGCCAGAGGTTGTGAAAGGAATTTGAATTTAAAATGTTAAGCAGAAATAAATTATTGTTCTGGAGTGGGAAAACTAGGAGTGCTGAGCATTATGGAGTCACTAAGGAGTAGTGTCTGCTCCCCCAGACTGGGACTGCTGTGGAGGATAAGGAGGAGTGCATGCAGAGCTGCAGGAGTCAGAAATACCAAAGCCCAATGTGGGAGAGAGCTGGGATCTTCTTTTGGAACACTCCATGTTCTCTTTTGTTGTCTGCAGTATCGGGTCCTTGCTAATCTTACATGTGTACAGGATGCATGCTCTTTATGCATATTGAGTAAAATAGCCCTGTTCATGAAATGTATATTAGCTCTCATTTCTGCCTGTTTTGTGGTGAATTAGGCTCACTTAGAGGTCAGTGTTCGCCTGTGCACTTGTCCCAGAGCAGTTGTTCCATTATGAAAATATTTGTCATTGTTGCTCTAACACCTTTTTGGAGTCATAGCTGAAGGAGGTAGCCAGGGCAGCTTCTAATGGGAACATTTTCTGGCCCAATTTCAGCTTACTGAGGCAGGGGGAGCTGAATTTGGTGGCATTTTGAGTCCCAAATACACAAGGTTTGTGTTCCTTCCTACTCAAAGTGTCTGATTTTTAATTTTTTTTTCCTGCCCTTGGTGGCGTGGTCTGTGTGCTTTTTCAGTCATTCCTTCTTCTTCATCAGCTCTCTGTACTGAAAACTTCTTTTTCTGGGATTGTCAGGGAATCTTTTTACATTTAGATGGAGTCTCATCCTTTGCATCTGTTTTTGTGATGTCGTGACTCTTGTCATTGGAACTGACTCACCTGGCCTGGCGCACAGTTCTTTTTTCCTCAGGTACTGCTGTGCTTGTGGTCTGAAGTTAAAATTGGAGAGGCACAAGGAATTTACCTTCTGTCTTTTCAGATTTACTTCCTGATCTAAAAGACAGAGCTTAAGCAACCACATGAACTGCAAAATGAGCAGATCATTTTGCTGCCCTGGTGTTTACTATGACTTATTTCAGGAAGAATATCCCATCCTCTCTTAGCAAGCCTGGCTGGTCTTTGCCTGTTTTCTGCTAAAGGAACTTCAACCCAATTTGCTTATTCTAAATTTGTTCATTTGATTCTCATGATGACTGGCAAACACAATAGAGCTTCTTTGCTCCACAATATCCGCCCAAGCTGCCAGCTTTGTTCACACAAATAGAGTGTAAAGCACGTTTCCACCCCCAAAGCATGCACTGTACGTGTCCTTTGCAGTACATCCTGGAGTGGAGGCTGCAGAGACATGCTGGCTCTAAGTGTTCTCATAGCCTGATCTCTGTAATCTCGGTGGGAGCCAGACCAGCAAGTGGATTCAGTATATTTTGGCTCTGATACGAGAGTCTCCTCTTCAGAACATGCCACGTTGTTAAAGCAGTCATCTTTTGAGTAATTACTACACAGGGACTTCTCAGCTGCTTGAAATCGTCTGTGATGAGAAGAAAACTTGCAGGGGCTAAATAGGCTGGTGCTTGCTTTGCCAGCTATATTTAATCTAGTGGGGTGGCACTAAGCAACATGTTTTTGGAGAGTGAGTCGGAGGACTGCGTGCAGCACTTCAGCCTCGCACTCTTCAGTCACTGCTGCACATGCATCCCTGTCGTGAAACGTGCAGTCTCTGCGGGGACGGGGCCAGAAGCCCAGGGCATGGTGTCTGAGTGCCAACTGGCTGTGACCCAGGGTTTAGCAAAGGCAGCAATCTGTCCTTCTGACCAGGGGAAAGGGGCTGAGTTTGGGAGGGTCAGGCGAGCGGGGAGAAGGGGGAGGAATGAAGTAGGAAAATAAATCAAACCAAAATCAAACCTATCGAAGCCTGGGCAGCATAGATGAGTTTTTGAAATGTTCTGTGAGAGCTTTATGGAATTGGTAAGCGCCTGTCCTCTTGGTTTTTTAATACTCTTCTCTTTTTGTAAGGCCTGCTCTGCACATGAGTCAGAGAGCTAGTGTCTTTCAAACGGGAGAAATAAATTAGTATCGCAGGAACCTCTCCCTTGCTCTGTCCTCATTCAGTTCAGTTCTGCTGGCTTATATATTGCATTTGGCAGCAGGCACAGTGCTGACTTCCCAGCTAATGAAGACGTTTCACAGTCAGGGAGGGCTGCATGAAATGAAAACCACATTTACTTCATGACTGTTGTTACAGGTTGCCTGTCCTTAGTTTACACAGATTTAGCCTTCAGAGGGAAAGGTCACAGAGCTCATTTAGGTGCCTTTTCAGCCTGTGGCCTTAGAAGGGTTACACAGCCATAAAATTTCTTCTTCTACGTGTCCCTCAAAGAAGTCTTCCACACCCTTTTTTAATGAGACTGCCTCGTTCCATGTTCTAGCATCCTTAGTTTGAAAGAGAAACAAACAAAACTGCAACATCCTCTTTGCTGGCATTAATTTGTCGTTGTATGCTTTGTTTGTGGTCTTTTGTTTTTAAAAGGCAAGAACTAAAATATTTCTGCTAGCAGGGTATATAAAAGATTGTTGCTTTTCTGACCTCCTTATTATATTAATAAAAGCTAGGAAGACTTCAGTAGTGGTGGGAGATCATGTGCAGGCAGCCTCCAAAACCCAAAGCACTTACTTGCAGAACTAGTAAACCACAAAGCTTAAGATCTTGAAATGTAAATAGGAAGTTGGAGAGTTTACTTTAGAGCCAGCAGTGGTGAGTCTGTATAATCTTTATTTCTGCTTGCCTCCCAGCCTTTCCTAAAGCCTGGCAGAGATGAAAGGGAGGCTTTCTCAGTAAATGAGTTATTAAAAGTTTCTATTATGAGCAAGATTCCTTTGTTCCTGGTCTGACATAGTTCAGAGCTCAGGTATGCCTTGGTGACTGGGAGAATGGGATGTTCCTATTTAGTATGTACCTATCAGACACATCCAAGTTTGGCACCCCAGTGCTTTACTGGTAACCAGCCTGTCTGTGGGAATGCAGCTGAGAGCTGTGCGGTCTGTGCTGTACGTAAACTGGGTAATGCACAGCAAATTGCGTACTCAACTCTGGTTCTTTCTATGAACAGGTCTTTTGAGCTCAAAGACTCAAAAAATAGATGTGCCCAGAGTGAAGGCTTTGAAAGCTACTCTTCTTGGAGACTCTATGAAGGCAGGAGGTATTCTAGAGGTGTCTCACTGACATCAGTGAAAACACTTGCTTTGAAACTTCCAACAGACGTGGTGGTTTCCATACTGCGGTTAACTGCAGACTACCCTGTGTGACACACAGCCATGTATTAAGGTGTGGGATTTATAATACAGAGGTTTTCTGCAGTGTCTTCTCTCTCTCTGGTGGTCTTGCGGTTCCTTGCAGCAGTGAAGGACTGAAGTAAGAGAATAGGAACTGTTATTTCAGTTTTGTTAGGTGGGAAACTGATGCACTTCATAGTTTAGTAAGGTTTTAATTGCCATGCCTTACTTTTAGAAACTGCACCTATCCACTGCTTTGGGACATCTTGACTTTGCCTTGTGTGTTGCAAAGCTCTTCTGCATTTTGAAATGACAACATTTGCACACTACAGACAATAGTATGTCACACTGTATGATAAACAGTATGTAAAGCAGAGATCTGTGTTCTTCCTTCCTTTGATTTTATATTCTTTTTGATGTAAGCACAGTGGATGTAAAGGCTTATGTTGGGCTTCTTCCAGGTCTGGCAGCTAATAGGGCTCCTGTCCTGTTCCTCACTCCTTTTCCCACGTTTTGCCTTAGAAAGAGTGAACAAGAGAGACCAAACTGATTACGTACTTACATTGACACTAGTAAGATTTATCTGGCCTGGCTGCTGGAAATATTGGGCTGCCTAATTTGAGCCTTTCTATTTAAAGCACTGTGGGACTGAAGGTTACCTGTTAGTAGATGTGGCTCTAGAAGGTAGCACCTGACTTTTTATTTCCTGACTATAACAGTTGTGTCTTTTAATAGGATTTAGGGGATCTTGTTTCTTCCATTGGTGGAAGCGGGTTGTCTTCTGGATTCTGTAGCTAGGAAGGTTATTAAATTGCCTTCCTTCAGTGACATTCAGATAGCATAGCATCACTGCACTGTAGGGGACAGGATAAGACAACTTAATTTTGATTCATTCTTTATTATTCTTGATTTGGTTCACAAAAGTCTAGCAGCAGCAGCAGTGGCCCTTCACTGTAACAGATTTTCACCTTTTCTGTGTTCTTCAAAGGGATGCTAGCAGATGCGACCAGTAAAACACTCTCATCAATGCTGCAAACAAACCAGTTCTGATGGGTCTCCTCTAGACCCAGAAGAATGTATTAGCCTGAAGCCCACAGCCTTGAACAAACCCAAGGTCTTCCTGGAGTGTTCTGTTCCAAGATGAGCTGGATAAGGGGTTTCTCTCAGATCACAGTCGTAGTTACATATAACAAATGGTCTTTCCAGTCCCCTTTCTTATCATGCTTTTGTGAATTTATTATGGTGCCTGCTTATTCATGTGTGTCTAGATCTCGTGGTGAACAAAAAGGACTAATCTTTGTGCTCCTTTTCTTACAAGAATGTAGCTGAACTGTAAAAGAATAGCTGAGATACAAATGAAATGAGATGTGATAAGGGATATCCTTGATCATAAAATACAATATTGAATGAAAAACACTGTAGTCATTTTCTCTTAGTTAAAATCTTTGAAGTAGCCAGATTTGCAATGAGCAGTGTGGAATTTAGTGTCAAAATCCCAGATTCTGTTTAGTGTTGCTGGTTTGCTGTATGATTCTGTCAGATTGTTGCCTTTCCTTAGTTTGCTCACTTGTAGTAGGAACATGAAACTGAAGCTGTGCAGACAGAGGTCTTGCTAATGAAAGGTGTGGTATGTGAGTGCTGGCTATTCAGGACTCTGTGATGAGGCAGATGCAGTGGTGTTTCTAAGTAATTTTTTACTTTTCTTAGCAGAAACTAATCCCCTGGGTTTGCCCCCAGACAAACTTCCTCAGTATTTGGGCAGTAGGGCAGTAAGGCATTTTTCTCCTTTTTCCAGTTCTATTCAGCCTCTCATGAAGCCTCTCTTCATCTAAGTTTCCCATTGCTGCTCCAACTGTGGCTTGGGCAATATATTAGATGGGGCAAGGTTTATTAGGAAGAAAGTAAATCTCTTCCCTTGTAATCGTTCTGGAAGCAAAATGAGGAGAAGCATTAGCTGCTGTTTTTCTCCCAGTGTCAACTGGGAATCACAGTTTATTCTGAATTCATTGTTTATAACTGTGGGTGAAGGCCTGAGGTCCCCTCTCACTGTTTACTCTGTCTGTGGGAGTTTGTCTCAGTAAGTAAGGGCTGAATAAACACCAAGTAAGGTTCTCAGAATGTACCCATTTTGTTATTCTAATGTTTAAGAATACATTTTAAATTGTATGGGATAGCATGTCCCCTGTAATGTAAATCTCCTTCCAGTAACTCAGGGGTATCACAACAGAAGATTTATTTTACCTGTAAGAATGAGTCTGTTACTGGTAGTGGCCTTCACTGATGTAGAAGGAATACTTACCTAATGGTGAAAGAGGAAACTAAATCTCTAAAATTAACTATATTATGCAGTAAAGGAATAAAAAGGGTCTTAAGGTAGATGGGAAGGGCTTCCAGAGTAGATAAATACACTAGACCTCATTTGATAAGATTTTGGTTTTTGTTGGTATTTCCTGCTCGCTGCAGTGAGAACTGCAGGTTTTGAAGAATGATTCTCCCCCATGAATCATAAGGTTAGGAATAATACCTACATGTGAAAAACCCAAGGGTTTCCTGTTTAAAAACCACATCTGAGATTTCTTTCCCACCCTTGCCTTGAATTTCTGTCACATCAGCTACTAAGCTCCAAGCTCTTTCAATGAACCAGCCATCTGATCGGATGAGTTGATTGAATTGGGGTTACCAAGACCTGGACTGCGTGGCATGCCTCTTCAAGATAACAGTGAGCTTACTGTGTGAGAGGTGACGAGGATCTTACCATACGATCTCCAGGAAAGGGTGTGAGACAGGATAGCTCCTGTCTTCTTACAGTTGACAGTTCTGCCATCTCTGGGTAAAGGTCAGCAACCCCTTACAGAGAGCTTCTGTTCTTGTGCAAGCCCAGCACATCACCCTGCTGTCTTCTAGCCATGGAGACAATGACTGGTCCTGCTTTGAACTGCACAGAGTTTGGCTGGGACACTTGGTGGGGTTTTCTTAAGTATCATTTGGAGGTGGAGTTGTTTTCTTACCTGGTGAACGAGATGCAACATCCACCAATGTTGGTGACATGGCTGTTCCCATGCACAGTTCCAAAACTTTCAGGGCGAGATGAGCTGGTATCTGAGGTGTATTTAGAACACAAGTTGAAGGGCTGTGAGCTAAAGGAATAATTCCAAGACACTGAAAAAAACTCCAGTGTTCTTGTAACAGACTTGGACTGATCTACAAGTCAGCTTAATAGTAAATGTCCTGGGTCTCTTGTGTTGGTTGGAAGTAAGAACAGAATTGTGCTTGAACATCAACTTGCTGGAGGCTAGGGGGACATTTTGGGGAAGAATTATTGCCTCTTTACCCTGTTCATGTGCTCTTCCCAAAGCCATCTGCTACTGGCCACTGTTAACAACAGGTTAGTAGGCTGTATAGATTTTTGGTCAGACTTTTTGATGTATTTTTTTTAAACCTTGAAAAGAGTTAGTTCATGTTGTGTTGAGCTTTCAGGAATTACATTTACCTAGCAGCAAATTGTAGTATTACACGGTGCATACTTAAAATGGCCTGCAGTTGTCTGTGCTGGAAGATTTATAATCTTCACATAAACTGGAGTTTTGTGACAGTGAGTATCTATCACTGGAAGAGAAATAAAAATAAATGGCTGGCATAAATTATTCTAGCGCATTTGAGGCCCTGTATCCCCAGTGAGCTATTGTTATGAGAGGCACAGAAGTAACTGCTGTGAGTCATAGAGCAGCATTGCTTTAGAAGGGTACATAATAGCATTTCAGCAGAGGACACAAGTAGAAGCTATCATGTAACCAGACAACCTTTCAGTCCATTTATCAAAACACTTGTAGTTCCCATTTCAAGGAAGGCGACACAGTAAATGTGAGGTGGGGGGGAAAGAGGTTAATCTGTATATCTGTATCCAGACATTTAACTAAATAAAACAATAAAATAAATCAATGCAGAACTGTTAGTGCTTAAGTGCTTAGCAAAAAAGCTTCTGAATCCATCACAAATGTGGGACTTTTTCTTTTTTTTCTGTTTTGGATCTTGAAAACAATTTAATGGATTAAAGGGTGTTTTTTTTGCCAATTTATGTAAGAAACCTTGACCTTTGGGAATACAAAAAAAAAAGGATGATATGCTACTGTATGCCTGTTGTATACTTTCCCAAGCTGAAACATAAAATATGCTTATTAATGTATACTGATAAAAGGCAGAAGTAAATCTATGTGAACATTCAAGCTTGGAACAGTCAAAATTCATCTAAATTAAAGGTTTTGTTTCAAAGCTGAGTGTTCAGTCAGGGTCCCTGATAAGACATTTGAAGTTCTTGCATTTCTGATCCAGGCAGATGGAAACCCTGAATGAGTCTGGAATGATTACCCATGAATTCATTCTTATTTAACTTCTTCCAGAGCAGAAACTCTCAAGTTGTCCCAGGCTTAGTTCCAAGTTTGCTTCCTGGAATAAATACAGGAGGTTAACTTTACACCCAAGGAATAAAAATCTTATAGGGGTGCAAATTTTCTGCTGAGGACACCAGCATTGGTTTTCTCTCTCTGAGGATAGCAAACCCAGGGGCAGTTCTAGAGGTGGATGCTGTACTTGGACTTCTCTCTGTTCCCACTGTGATCTCCTGGATACCTATGTCATATATGAGTCTGGAGGACCTGACACCTGAAACTACTCTCTAGACCCTTCTGGCATTGTACTGATACAGAAGATCTTTGATCCACTTGCTCCAGCGACTCTTAGGGCATTTCTCAGTTCTTGGGTCCAGTGTCTCAACCATCTGACAGTACATAGAACCACAGAATAGTTTGGTTCCTCATAAAGCTTCAAAACAATGTTATTCTTCTCCAAAGAAAACAAACACATCTACCCCTGTAATACCTTTTAGTTGATGCTGTCTTTTGAGATCATCTGTTGGATGACAAGCAGCCTCCCCAGCCCATTGGTCTCAGGAGAACCTTTCTACCATTTTGGTCTTTTGGCCTGTTGCTCAATTCCAAGTATAGATCTTACTACCCAGATTTGTGCTTCACAGGTTTCAGTTTTCTCTGAACAGTGTTCAGGGCTTGCCTCAGGAACCTCAGGATCCAACTTCCAGGTGATTGTCCCTCTCTACTCTGCTCTCGTGAGGCCCCATCTGGAGTACTGTGTCCAGATCTGGGGCCCCCAATACAAGAAAGATGTGGAACTGTTGGAGAGGGTTCAGAGGAGCCACGAGGATGATTAGAGGGCTGAAGCAGCTCCCCTACAAAGAGAGGCTGAGGGAGCTGGGCTTGTTCAGCCTAGAGAAGAGAAGGCTGTGGGGGGACCTCATTGCAGCCTGCCAGTACCCGAAGGGAGCAGAGAAACAGGAGGGGAATCAACTTTTTAGAAGGGTAGATAATGGCAGGACAAGGGGAATGCATTAAAACTAAAGGATGGAAGGGTTAGATTAGATATTAGGGGGAAGTTTTTTACAGAGAGAGTGGTGAGGGCTGGAACAGGCTGCCCAGAGAGGGGGTGGATGCCCCATTCCTGGAGGTGTTCAAGGCCAGGTTGGATGGGGCCCTGGGCAACCTTGTGTAGCTCCAGGCCTGGAGGTTGGTGGCCCTGCCTGTGGCAAGGGGGTTGGAGCTCTGTGATCCTTGGGGTCCCTTCCAACCCATCCCATTCTATGACTCTATGATTCCAAGATGGTAGAGACACCTAACCCAACCTGCTGTTCTCTTCCATCACATGTGGGGTTAGTGACACTGCTTCATATAGATGTCTCTGGATTATTTTAGTGCTTTATGGATGGATTACCCACATAAATGCAAATATGAGAGTCTGCTGCTCACAGTGAGCTAATAAAGTCTACCAGCTCTCTGTGGATCTCATAAAAGGTTGAGAAGGTTGTGTCTATTCCAAAACATTGGTCGTATTTTTCTCCTCTTTAATTGCTTTTCTCACAATGTGGCTACAGGTAGTACGATTGCTTAATGCTTCTGATACAGACACAATTAAGCCATGCTTTCCTTCTAGCTTGAATTTGTAAGTGGCCAGCTTCCAAACACTCATGTCCTATTACAGCACCCATCTTTTACAAGTAGCAGGCAAAAGGAGGCCTGGAACACCTCTCCTATGAAGACAGGCTGAGAGAGTTGGTCTTGTTCAATCTGGAGAAGATAAAGCTCTGGGAAGACCTTTGAGCACCTTCCAGTCCCTAAAGGTGCTACAGGAAAGCTGGAGAGCAGCTGGTGACAAGGACATGGGGTGGTAGGACAAGAGGTAAAAGCTTGAACCTGAAAGAAGGGAGATTTAGATTAGATACTGGGGAGAAATTGTTCCCTGTGAGGGTGGGGAGGCCCTGGTACAGGGTGCCCAGAGAAGCTGGGGCTGCCCCTGGATCAAGGAGCAGGTAGGATGGGGCTTTGGGCACCCTGGTCTAGTGGAGAGTGTCCCTGCCCATGGCAGGGGGTGGCACTGGATGGGCTTTGAGGTCCCTTCCAACCCAAACCATACCATGGTCCTATGACTATAGATCGTAGGCTGTCTCTTATGCTTCTATTGAAGGATACATAGAAGGGACAGGCTCCATATGTACAGCCAGGAGATTTGTTTGAATGGAATGGAGCTAGAAGGACATTGAGGTAGCCTTGTGAGACTTCAGTGCCTAAGGATTGTACATTGTTTGGATTTCAGTATCATTTCTGGACTGCAGCACCCACTATGGTTTTGTTCTGTTCTTGTGAGGAAAAAATTGATTGGGAAGGTTTAATGCAGCCCCAAATGCAGTGAGCCAAACTCGAGTTTCTTACAGTTGAGTTTCCTTGCCCTGATGAAGTAGGCAGTATATAGTGAAAACAAAATACATCCTCACCCTGTTTGATTTAATCCTGCTGGAAATTTTCAACTCTTTCTGTGTCTGCCTCTCATTTTACTGACATCTTTTCCTGGCTGATAAGGAAATTTATAAAAATACATATTTTGGCAGAGAGGTGATATTTTTGTTGTTGTCTCAGCATTTTATAAAAACAAATGTTAAGGCAAAGACAATGAAGAGCATTTTGCTTCCAATATAATTTTCATTTTTTCCTGGTTTTTTATATTCTGCTTTTGAATTTGGAGTTTTGAGTACAAAGAGAGGAAGTAAAAAATTTACAGGAGGAGAGCAGGGTACTGTATTTTCCCCTCAGGAAAGTAGTAGAATTTCATAATGAGAAAAATATTATGCTTTTAAAAACAAATCTCAGTTGTTCACCTTTGCTGGTTAATATTTGAAGGCTGATACCGTTGCAAGCTTCTTTCATAAGATAAGTATTAAAAAACCCTTCAATCCTTTTGTATGGTCAAGTTAGAGTAGGGGCAGATGAAGAAATTAACTGAATAATCTACGGAGTATTCTGCACAATGCAAGCAACTCTGCAGTAACTCTCCTGGCCCTGGTTTCCTGTGGAATGTGTAAGGTCCCTGGGATCTGTCACATGATACACCACAAAAAGATGATGAGCAGAGGTGGTTTTGCCAGGCAACTGACCTCCTAGTTTTGCCCATAATTATTTATTCATGTGGCTGTACCCTAAGACATACTAATACCATACATACCGTTGTCTGAAAACTGATGCAGCCTATTGAAAAAAATAAAATACCCCCAGTCAGCTCAGCTGAAGAGGCTGGACTTGGCTGCTGTCTGAAAATGGGCTGCTGTGTCGAGGGTTCTGTTGCTCTGTTAAGGCTACAGTGAGTTAGTTAAGCCCCACAGCATCCACTGTCAGGAGGTTTTCTCAGAAATGCAACTTCAAACTGGCTTCTAGTGGCAGACCTCCAAAATGCTGCTTATACAAGTGCAGCCTGTGACCTCTTGCGTTCCCTGCTCTTGGTAGGAGCCTGGTCTTTTGCATTTTAAAAGGCAAAATAAAATACAGCTCAGTAAAACAGGGTGATTTTTTTTCCAAATGTATTTGTTGTCGTCATCAGTTTTAAGTAATATTTTAATTGATGGCTTTAACTGCTTTAAGAACTAAAATCCTCTGGTTGAGGTGGGGAACCCTCAAACCCTGCCTTAGAACTTCTCCAGGGGATTAGTTTTAAAGCAGCAAATGTTTGAGTATGTGGTCATCCCCCTTGAGTGAGGAGCATGTCTAATAAAGTCATGTTCAGTTCCTCCTCCCTCTTCTGTATCCAAGTATCTGGTGTCCTTCGTTTGAAGAGGTGTGTCTCACCTCTGTGAACTTTGGCTAGCCTTCTTAATTACAGACACTAAAATACTAGGGCCAGCATCCTTCCAGGATGGTGCCAGTCTGTATTTGGATACCTAAGGAGCTGGCTTCATGTTCTAAGTTCCTGAGCCAGAAATTAATGGGAAATGAGGGTCTTTGGCTTTTTTGAAAATCAGGGTATGTATTGGGTGTGTGTCTAAAAGCAAATGTTAGCACAGATCTTCAGAGAGTATAAATCAATGTATCTCCATGGAAGCTGATGGTTAATGTGCCTCTTTGTACAAGTGGAGGCTTTGGCTCCTCAGGCTGCATGCACTGGTCCAGATTAATTTCTCTTTATACCCATAAATATAAATTAAGTACAAATTGAATAACTAATGTTATTGTGAATGAACATATTATTTCATTAAAAATCATAAAACAGTTTCAAATACTTTTCCTTATTTACCTCTACTTAAAAATCTCACGATGGAAATGTTTAATGATCTCAGTGACATTTTCCTCTAATTAATTCTCATTAGATACAAAGCCAGGTTGTGCAGTATATATAGTCCCATTGCATAACTCACCTGAAATATTTTCAGAGGTGAGGCAGTCAGGTTGCCCTGGGAGTGTGGTTTTTTATTGGGCATTAATCACAGACCTTGTTTGGTCTGTAGTTTGTAGACCACTTAATGTTTTATGGAAAATTTAGAAACTGAGAAGGAGTTCTGTGTGCATCTCCTTCGTCTTTTGCTGCCCTTCTCACAAGGAATAATAGCTAACAGCAGAGTCCTGAGACTTCATCCTACTTTGGGGTTGTACTGAAAGTTTTGTTTGGAAAATAACTGATCTGGAATCCTAATTCCAAATTGCCATCAGAAATTTCAGATCCCAGCCTGCATTTTGATGCATCCTCTCTTTATGCTTATATTTCTCTAACTTTTACTTAAGTGGGTCACTGTGGTTGGGATTGGTTTGATTTTTGTCATACAGGTTTGTGATATTACTGAGCACAGCATAAAAGGTGTTTGCTTTAGTGGTGTCACACATGCCTTCAGTGGGTCTGCTGCAGTTGCAACCTCGCTGAGCTGCTGGACTGGAACATGCTGGACCTGTGAACTTAATGTCACTGGTGTGTAACCAAGCAGTAGTCTTCTCCCTTGGCTTCTCAATTACTTTTTTGGGGCGTATGCTCTCCTCTGAGACCCCTCGGGCCAGTTGCGTCAGGCTCTGCGAGCTAAACAGGCGGATATCCCTCTGCCAGAGCTCTGGTCCTGCCCATGATCGCCCCTGACACTTACCTCCCATGTGACTAAGGGCAGGGAGGGGGCATGGGTGACATGAAGAGCCACGAAGATCATTAGAGGGCTGGAGCATCTGCCCTACAAAGAGAGGCTGAGGGAGCTGGGCTTGTTCAGCCTGGAGAAGAGAAGGCTGTGGGGGGACCTCATTGCAGCCTGCCAGTCCCTGAAGGGAGCTTATAAGCAGGAGGGGATTAAATTTTTTAAAAGGGTAGATAATGGCAGGACAAGGGTGATGGATTAAAACTAAAGGAAGGGAAGTTTAAATTAGATATTAGGGGGAAGTTTTTTACAGAAAGATTGCTGAGGGGCTGGAACAGGCTGCCCAGAGAAGTAGTGGATGCCCCGTCCCTGGAAGTGTTCAAGGCCAGGTTGGATGGGGCCCTGGGCAACCTTGTGTAGATCCAGGCCTGGAGGTTGGTAGCCCTGCCTGTGGCAGGGGGGTTGGAACTGTATGATCCTTGGGGTCCCTTCCAACCCAGACCATTCTATGATTCTATGTCTCCACTGCAGCTAACACAAAATAAACCAATTGGGGCACAAAAATAGTACTGTTGCAACTTTACTGCTGCAGCACATAAGTTTACTCTCTGAGCAGTGCCCAGAACTCTGATTCTGTTGCCTGTTTTTTCCACTTTGGATGATACCTGCCTTTCTGTTTGTCTCTTTCAACCTTGCCTGTCTCCACAGTCAGAAATCTTACACTGCAAAAATATTGCCCCATGTCTTAGAATACTTCTGTTCCTGTTGCACAGCTTTGATAGATGGAGCTGGACCATTTTGGTTTTGCTTTGATTCGTTCCTGTACCATTCTTCTAACTAAATGAGAGTCACTAAGGTTTAGTAACTTACCAGGTCCCTGAGTTTGTAACCTGTGACTTGGCCTTGGCAAAAAATGATGGAGTCTGTGTTCAGCAAGGCATTTCTGAAAGTGATTTTGTCACACGAGCCAAAATCCTTCAACTGCATGTAAACAGATGACCAAAATCATCTGTGGATGGATATGTTCAGGCAGGATCCCCAAGTCCCCTTTCTGTGTCTGTGTTCTTGTCATTCAAGTAACTTCCACGCTGCCAGTGGGATAAAGTTAACCCTGTACAAAGATTTTTGTGGCCTAGTCTTAATACCATTGCAGAGCAACTCTGTTGCTGTGGATGGCCCAAGGCATGCCAACCTGTCACATGGAACAGAGCTATGTGACTTGCCACCATGAACTATGCAGCTGCATAGCAAACTGGTGATGGCCAGGGGACATAAGCTTAAAATATAATTGAATAAATTACCAGTGATATATGACCTATAGGAATTGGAATATTAATAAATTTTAATTTCCTTTGTGCTCTGAAGTACATTTCTTGGGTTCCAAGACCTTATTTTCTTAAGTGTATTTTACACCAGGCTAAAGCTTAAATGCTGTCATGTTTTAATATGTAATTACTGCTAATAATCAATGTATTTTAAGAAGCTGACTGCACTCACTGTAGTCTTTAACCTGGAGAATTGCCTCCAGAGCTGTGGAGAGGCTTACTTTTCAACCTATTTAGTGCTTGAGAAATAATGCCAGGGTGGCAGTTTTGGGGTAGGCATCAGTTCGCTGCAAACACAATTGTACTCCTCAGCTCCACCCAGTTAATACATATGCCACCAGAAAGTGCTGTTATTAAATCACACGTTCGGTAGCTATTACTCTGACCTTGGGTTGAACCAGAAACCTAGAAATGAAACATTCTTGTGTTTCCCTTTGAATTCTCTCCTTTTTTTATGAATCTCTTTCATTCTTTGTCAGAGAGTTGTGGTTGAGTAGCTATATAAGACCCATCTGTCAGCAGAAGCAAAATGATACAGTTTTCTTAATACAGGATTTTATGCATCAGTGTAAACCCCCCTGAATTGCATGAATGTCAGTGTTCTCAATCCACAGTCAGTCAGAAAGTTTGAAAGTTAAAAGTCAGCAGAGAAGTTAATGAAAGTATTTGACGTGTGGATGATCAAAGTTCAGAACTGTAAAGAGCATTTATTAGTTGGTGACTGATACAGTGCTTTTCCTTGTTTCTTTCCCTACTCTCCACTAATTCCTTAGATCTTTTCCCATACCTACCCTTTCCTAACAAAAGCAGCTGTTACTCTTGAGTTTCTGGCTGTAGAAGCTGATAAGTGAGGTGATTTTTAAACAAATTTTCTGACTTAGCTTCACTAAAAAGGTTGTGACAGTAGAAGGAAGGCTTAATTTTGCTTTCATGTTGTAAGTCAAGGATAATTCTTCTGAAATTTGATTTTCTGTCTGCATTGCATACTGCGAGTAAAGAAAGAACTCGATAGTGCCACTAGAATGCTGCCAGAGATCAGTGGCCTGTTATGTGGAGGCAGAAATGAAAATGGAATAAGATGGATATCACAGAATCGCAAGGTTGGAAAACACTTTTAAGATCATCAGGTCCAACCGTTCCTGTCCTGTGCTAAACCATATCCCTAAGCACCTCATCTACTTTTTTTTTAAACACATCCAGGGTCTGTGACTCAACCCCCTCCCTGGGCAGCCTGTTCCACAGCCCCACAACTCTGCCAGGGAAGAACTTTCCCCTCACATCTGAGCTGACCCTGCCCTGGAACAGCTTGAGGCCATTTCCCGAGTCCAATCTTCCTGTCCCCTGGCTGAAGAGACCATCGCCCACCTCTCTGCACCCTCCCTTCAGGTAGTTGTAGGCGGTGATAAGGTCTCCCTTCAGCCTCTTCTTCTCCAGGCTGAACACCCCCAGCTCCCTCAGCTGCTCCTCAGAGGATTTGCCCTCCAGCTCCTTCCCCAGCCTGGTTGCCCTTCTCTGGACATGCTCGAGGACCTCAATGTCCTTCTTATGTTGAGGAGCCCAGAGATACAAAGCAATATACCCTGTTGATGTAAAGATTCATCCGACTTTGCTGATGGTGCTATTGTAAGGAATTTGCGTAAGCCTCCGCCAGCAGCAGATGGTGTCAGCTAAGGAAGAAAGCTCTGCTGAAGCTCCTGCTTCCATGAAACCCCTCTCATCAGCATGGCCTGTTTTATTTTATCTTGTCTCTGATTGCTGTAACATTTACATAAACACAAGCATGTGCCTGATCATTATGGCTAGTCTAGCAAAACAAAGCTAAGTAAAATAAATCTCACAGCGTGACTTGCTCTTTTTATGGGATGGCGTGTGCCTAGGTGATTCCCTCCTGTTAAGGTCTGAGTTGTTCCATTACTTGTACCAAATGACAGTCCTAAAAGCTGAACTGACTCCTTGCATTCGCTTACTGGAGTTGTAAGTTAGCCTGTACTGGTAAATAGTGCTTTTTTTCCACATAGAATTTTACCAACAGAGGGGGATTTTTTTCCCTAAACTCAGTCAAATACATTACATATCTCATTTTAGTGCTATTTAAGCAGATCCTTTCCTACTTTAGCTTAGTTCTATATAGCATTATATATTTTAAAGACATTTTTCATTTCTGTGGGCTGCCAGATGTGCTGCTGCTGCCTTCTGATCTTAGATAGTTTGACATTGATTTTTCTAGCACACACCAGGATTGAAATCTGGTCTGTAACTCGTCCAAATGATCTATTCATAACAAAAAGTGCCTTCTGGCAGTTGTACCACAGCTGAATATTGTTAAACCGAATTCATCATTTCATTTGTTTCTGATTGCTCTATAATGTTTACATATCTTACATATTAGCATGAGCTTTTATAAAGCACATGCCGAGGTTAAATCCTCCCAGATAGAACTTTTTTTTTTTCTCCTTTTTCTCCCTTTCAGAAGGTGTTGGAACTCTTTTTGCCTTCCAATGAGCAGAAATCTTGGAACTCCTTAATGCTCCTCTCATCTGAAATGATGGGGCCAAGTAAGTAGGAGCGTGTGTGCTGGGGAGACATGGGAAGGTGACATTTTCCTGCACAAAAGGATTCTTCCACAGATAGAATAACTGTGAGGTGTAATTGCTTGTCCAAGTATAATAGTTCTCTATGTAAGCATCGTCATGGATGACAGCAATAGTCTTCATATGAATATGTTCAATTGAAATATTTATAGATTCTGCTTATGACTCAAAGTGTGAGTAGGTTCAGATTCTTCTCCTCTCCCATCTTCAAATTCCTGCTGCAATAATTGTTGTGCAGAGATCATTAGAGTGTCTAGCAGAGGATATTCTCTCTGTGTTTCACTACATGTAAAAACTAATAGACATTAATGTGCCTCACCATAGGAGTGTGCCACAGGATGAATTTAAGTTAAGTAGAAGACAGAAAATCCGAGGCTCCCTTTGAATACTTATTTTAACTTTCAAAGAAGGATGACATCTCTTATTTGCTTAAAAAATAAAAATCAATTGCCTGTAAATCTAAAGCAGATGTTGTTTTTCTACTAAAAAGATTAAGGATTTTCTTAAGCTCATTAGAGGAAAAAAAATGACACCGCACTGATGCTCCTATATCATCATAAGAATGTCTGAAGGTAGTAGAAAGCTATGAAAAGGAGGTGGTATTAGTGGAACAAAAATAGCTCTGAGTCTGGCAAATTGTGCTTAACTTCTGAGTGCTGTGGCAAACTTTGGTGGTTTCTTCAACCTTAGGCTTACGTCCAGTCCTGTGTTTTAGTGGGATTGGGTGGTGTGTATACTCCAACAGAATTTGGACTTGTTATTAAGAAACTACAAATGCCAGCTGCTGTGCTGCGTGGCTTGAAAGTCTCAAGCATCGTCCAAGTTATTTCACAGAGGGGAAATGGAAACCATTTGCTGCTACTTATGCATATATCTCTGGAAAAGGGTTCCTTCTATTGTTCCTCAAAGATTGAGAGTCTTTTTGGGGGAATATGATGTTTCCCAATTTTCTTACTTTCCGAGTGCATCTAAACACTGAGTCTACAAAATGTGAATTAAACTCATTAAGTGGAAGGAGGAGACGGGAAATCTGATGGTGCCGTATGCGGTACCAGCAAAGCTCAGCGTGATGGCTGATGTTCTTTATTTCAATTGAAATCTCCCAAAACAGAAAACAAAGGGTAACCTGGTACCCCAATGGCTATATTCACCAAAGTGGCAATACACAGCTCCCTTGTTTGCTCACTTTATGCGTTGGGAGGTTGCTGGAACGTGGACAAACAGTACTTCAGTAGTAAGATGGTAGGAAAGTCTCGGTGTAATCTGAGAAGAGCCAGCATGGAAATACCCTACCCTGGCTAATTCCTGTGGGCTTCCAAACTACTAGGACAAAAATACTGACTCCGGGGAGAGTTTGGTGTTTTAATCAATCTGACCCTTTTAGTGGTATCAGATACAGGACAATTTGGTAAGCTGTGGACTAATGACAGAAGAAACGTTTAAAAAAAATATATATAAATTTAAAGTACATATATACATTTAAAGTACAGTGTCCTTCTTAATGTTTAGAACTTCCTGTGATTTCACAAAGCATCTTGGTGCCTGTAATATCCTTAGACTATTCGGTTTCCTGAGACTATATAGCGATTAGATTTTAAGCTTGTTACATCTGGTGTAGCTGGATTCTTCATTCAGGAATCACATCAGGAGTAAAGAATACTGCAATGCTTGCTGCATCAAAAATATTTTGAGATGAGACTTCAAAAATCCGGAGCCCTTCTGCCCAAAACATTCCTTCCCACCTGTAGAGACACATGTTCTACCCGTAGGTATAGGATGGGAATGAGACAAGGACACTTGGGTTCTCGGCAGGCTCCCATCACTAGTTTGGAGCAGATACTAGCTGGGGATTTTGACCTTATGCTGCCTTCTCAGCAAGGTCTATTATGTGGAATCGGTCTAAAATCAGGTTATTTTAGGATTTGCTTTCTGTTGCACTTCATTTTGTTATTGAAATTGTAAAAAGAAGGCTCGCCCCATAGAGGTGTTGAAAACTCAAAGCTGTATTAATTTGTAGTTTTAAGAGAAAACAAAACAAAACCAAATGTCTTTGCAATGTTTTTGACGTAGCTTTGTCCACTTGGAGTCATAAATGCCTTTTTAAATTCAGAGCAGCTATTCTTGCTCTTTAATGGGTTGAGCCAGCCAAAATCTTACGCAGACATACGGACACATGTGCACACATACATTGCTAGCAAAAGTAAATTGTCACCTTACACCTGATGGCAAGGAACTGAACAAGATTCTCACATTTGTTAGATGCTTTCCTAAGAGAAATCAGGTTTTCTTGAAACTATAGTGATGTATTTTGAGAAACCAGTGTTTGTTGGTTTGTTTCCCTACTTCATGACAAGAATCAGCTGTAATGTAAGTTTATGGCTTGAGCAGACTATTGTTTGTGCAGCAACCGCTCGGCTGGTGTATTTACTAAACATGTGTGATGCACAGATGCCAGAAAACTGCATCTTGGATTGTATTCCCTAGTTGCTAGCAAATACTGTCTGTAAAGTTTGGCCTCTCTAATTGTAGGGACAATGTGCATCAGGTTCAACAGGAACACGCCTGAATTTTTAATTACTCCTCCTCGGATGTATTTTGACATGAAATCCAGCCCTTGTTGAAATCAGTAGTGAACAACAAGCATCCTTTAATGGGTCCACAATTTTGGTAATGAAAGGCAATACAAAAAAGCATTGTCCCATTGACTTAGACCTTCCTTATTTTCTGTTCCAGCGTTGTAAGTGTGCAGACTTACTTTGTATTAGGGAATTCTCATTTCCTCTTCTTAGAGCACCTCCCACCTTCTGGAGAGCAAGAGTTTCAACTTTAGCCTTACCCATAGCATGGACTAGTAGGAAGTGAATCCATGCATCATGTGGTGCTGTAGGACTGCAAGGCTGCATATATCTCAGACATATATATCTGTTGGTCCTGGAGGAGAAAACAAGAAACATGCTTCAAAGAGAAGGTGGGTAACCTGCCAGGGGAGGGTATGACCTGTCTTCTCCAGGCCCTGCTGTGAGAATTCTGTGTTCAAACAGTGCAGAATATGTAACTAGTCTTTGTAGCAAGTACCAGGTTCCCCAGCCCTGTTCCCTGTCAGGTCCTGTGCCTTACCAGACTAGATAGCATACCTGCTTATGCTTTCTGACTGGACTGGAAAGGAAGTCTAGAAAGTCTATCTAGTCTATTGAAAGTGGAACAGCTTTATAAGAGGAAGGAAGATGTCCTCCACCCTTAAAAACTAGTAATTTGCATCTTCTGAAGCAGAGAAAGGAAATGAACCAATGTCTCCCACATCCTGAGTGGTCTAACCACTAAAATACTGCACAGGAGCAGGTTATTGTATATGTGTGTGTTATATTTGTATGCAAGCGGTAGAACGCAGTCCAGTTTTTGAATGGTAGTGCTTAGATACCTGCCCTGATGAAAGGAGACACGGATGTGAAGGAAGGAGTGCTTTGTGTAAAGCTAAGCCTAAGTTAAGGGGGAGAATCTGATGTTTACACAGGCAGGTGTTTCCTGTGGGCTAACACAGCCCTAGGTTTGCAGTGTTGAAGCTCGCAGTTCCACACAAGCCTTGGGAGTTAATGGCAGATCTGGGGACCTTGCTGCTGTCTGTCAGCACGATTCCCCAGGACCTCCTCAGTTCTTAACTTTGAAGACATACAGGATAAGCACTAGTTGCCTGTTACATTGACAGTATTTTGTGAATGCAGTCAAGCTGAGTGTTGTTACCCAACTGTTCATTCTAACTAATGGTGGATTTTTTCTGAAGAAACAGGGTGGTTTCTCTCTCCCTATAAAACACAGCTCCTATTCCCGAAATTCCTTATTTTCTGCATGGCTGGACCCAGCTGCTCTGTAAGTCAGAGTGAATGGAGGCAGTTGTGCAACAGTGGCTGCAGCTGTGTCATCCCTACTAAAATTGATGCAAATGGGGGACATATTTCCCCACATTCTCCTTAGAGTTCTCACCTGTGCATCTCCACTCATGATGGTAACATCACTGGAGGAGCAGGAATCCATTCAGTATTGGACTCTTGATGCCAGACTGTAGTTGTGAAGTACCTACTTTGACTGGTAGTTTGATTCACGAGAACTTTCTCTTGCTTTTCCAGGTCAGTGAAACACCCATTTTTGTGCCTGGTGTTTGGGGACCTTATTTCTCTGCAATGGTACCAGGATTGTGGTTGAGTGAAGGAGGTCAGAGTGCTACAGGAAAACTGGTAAGTGTTAGGAGCCACAAACGGGCTCAGCATAGCTTCACCCTCAATTCAGCCAGAGCTCTGCTTGAAACACCTCCATAAAATTATATTGCTGCTGAAATCAATGAATAATTAGTTGATTGTTATGTCTCTTACAGACTCTTTGTTTTCATACTGATGGGGGGTTATGTATCAGGCAGAGCACTGAGGACGTGTCTTCCTTTTATGATGGTGATTATTATCATTTTACAGGCAAATAGGAAGTCATTCTTTACTTTAGCAAGAGGCTGAGATAAACTTTGAGATTAAAAAAAAAAAAAATATATACATTGCACTCATTGATGGGCATAAATGGAAGTTGTGTTGTATGGACAGAGTAGTAATGTATTAACATGTGTCCTGCCCAGGTACTGCATGTATCATCACTTCAGTTCTTCCCTTGAGTGCAACGACTGACTGTATTAGTATCAAAAGATTAAAACCAGACTGGAGACTCTAAAAATGAATTTTCTTATTTACAGGAAGGCAGTGAGAGCTAAAGCACTGCTGTCAAGTTTAAAGAAAGGTTAGATGTATAGAATAGTATTTAGATTTGAGCCCAAAAGCGTCAGCAACCCAGAAGCTTCTAAAGCTCCCTGTGTGTCTGCCTGCTCAGCCTCTAGAAACACTGCCTGCCCTTAGGAGTGTGGCGCCACGCTCCTCTTGAGGAACTGCAGGAGGTGGGCCCAGTCCTGTGGTATCCTCTGTTAGCTCACGGAATATACAGGCGGGTTTGGTCTTTCACAAATAGCAGGCATAATTGCTTTCTTACTCAGGCCCAGCACCACCCACCTTTATAAAAACCTGGTGATCCAAGTACATGTCCAGGAAGTAGGAGACTGGGGCATCACTGTATTTATACATTCTGTTTGGAACAGTCACTGAATGAGAAACAGAAATAATCCTGGATTGGGAAGCCCAGGCACACCCCAGGTGCTGAGCTGTGAACTGGTGTTCCCTTCTGTACTCTCCTCTGACGTTCCTCTCTGTACAGTGTCACAGCTCCAGTGGGAATCATCATCCCTCTTCCTCTCCTGCAGCCTCAGCAGCCCAACCCATCCTTAGCCTCCTGGCTAAAGCACTCTCCCAGCAGGTGGGACCACGGGTGCTTTAAATTTTTCAGGTCAACATAGAGCTGGCAGCAAAGCATCCCATTTTATAGGTAACTGCTACAACTTGAAGTAAAACTAAATTACTGCCCATAACAACACCGTGTTAAAGATGACAAATCTTGTGTTTCTTTGTAAGAAGAACTCTGGTTCTGGTACCAGAGAACAAGGTGCTCCTGAGACATTAAAGAAGTTGATGGGGGAAAAAAGTATGTTCTTGTTAGGACCCTTAGCAAAAGTCAGCTCTGAGTACTGTTCAACTTATTAGGGAAGCTGTTCTATTAAAGCATTCCTAGAATATCTGATGTGGTTTTCTTGAGGTTGTATGTACAGAAAACGTGTAGGGAGCCATAGGAGGAAATGGTGCATGTGTGCTGTGGGGAGGATAGGTTGCATTCATTATCTTTGTCATTTTAAAGCTGTAGCTTTCTAAGATCCTGCTTTCTCATACTTGAAGCTTTCTGAAAATAAAAAAGACAGACGTGTTTTGGGATTCTTTTCATTGCTTGATCACTCTCCAAAGGTGAATTCTTTTCATGAAATTTGAACAGTCTGTTGAAGTTCTTAAAAGTAAAAATGATACACTTCCCTTTAAAAATCTCTAATTAGCTTTTTTATTGATACAGCTGCAAAAAAAGTGTTGGATTTTGAAAAAGGGTTCAGATAGAGACCAAATGAAGAACTAAGAATTCCACTTGATTTGAAAAAGCTTGTTTGTTATGTATTAGATGGGCTTTTACACTGGATTCTCAACATTTATAGGAAGAAAGACATTGCACAACAGAGGCAAAGGATGGCATGACATCATTACAAACTGTAAAATAACAAAGATCAGAAAGGGGTTTCTAGATGCAACCCTCATGTGGCCATGTCTTGAATTAAGGGCATTTGAACATCTAACTTCATAACTTGTGTAACATTTTTGTGTAAAGCATTTTCATAGCACACACGTATATGTGATATTTATAGATCTGTTTCTGAATTTATGAGCTGCTCCTGTGTTCCAAAGAGATTATACAAGATTGCAAAATTTAGGCTGGAGCTTTGTTTCTAATGCACATGTGTTTGAGTTTTGGTCTTTGATGCAGATCTCAGGAAGAAGAGGTGTGTTCCAATGTGTGAGCTTTGTTGTATGTTTTCCTACACTGGTTAAGGAGTAGCCTCGTGCTGTTAAACATTAAGTACCTACTGTGCTTTGCTGCCAGTAGGTATTGCCAAATATACGCAGTGCTCTTGAGTGGCTCTAATTTTGCCTCTTTAGCTCTGATGAGATAATACCTCTGATGGGGTATTATCAAGAGGCCACAAAATCTGTCTGAAAAGCCCATGTTACTCTACCTGATACATTGTTTTGTGAGCCATGGTTGCCACTCTGGAGTGAAGGGACAAGCTGATCTATAAATTCAGTATGAGGCAGAACTTAACATTGATTTTGGTTTTTTCTTTTTTTTTTTGCAATAATTGCTTGTCAGGGTATACATTTTATTTCCTGCAGTCAACATATGGAGCATCTGCCAGGATGACAACACACCTTGTGTTTTAGTACAACAGTGTGTTATAGAAAGATGTAGAGATTTGGGCCAAGAAGGCGCTCCCTGGTAGTGCTCCAGTGAGGGTATGCACTCAAGAGAATGGGAGAGACTAGAGGGCATGCTTTCAGGTAGTGTTGGACAGAAAAAAGTCATCCTCTCAGCTTGCTCTGCTGACTGAGGAGCTGTGCACTTAGCATTTTGCCTATTTTTGGTGCAGTGTTGGTTGTGGTTTCTGTTTTTAAGCCAAATCCTGAATCCAGTAATGTCAGTGGGAGTTTTGGCATTGACTTCACTAGGAGTTAACACCTCATGAGTAATTTAGACACTCTCTTGTCTTTTTAAAGTTATGACACTGCTTCTTTAACCTTTTCTGGGACCGAATTCTTAAGAGGTAATCATCCCAAAAATGTTGCTTTCCTCTTTTTCAGATAGATCATGTGGTCCGAGGCCACGTCGCCTTCCCGGAATTACAGTCAAAAGCTGCAGCCAGGTCACTGTTCTTATTCCTTTACCACATACCTGCCTTACAAATTGATGATGCACTGCATTCCCAGCAGTGCTGTATCCTTATTCTGAAACTGGGGAAGTAACAGTCTGATAGTGTCTTGAAAGTATTTACAAAGGCTTGCCAGGTGATGGCTCAAATATGAAAGCTTTAAACTCCCCTCAGGTACCTTCAGTGGTGATACTAACTTTCAGCTTTTCAACTTCTTTTGTATCCAGCCCATGTTAGTTCTTGATTAGCCCTGGGCTAATGGTGTGTCTTAATTTGTAGGTGACACAACTATGCTCCAAGGATGTGCTGTAGCTTATTTAGCAATATAATATTCAATACTTTTCAAACAGTCATCTGAAGGAAGATGCAGCCACTGTATGAACTCCTGAATGGCAGCACAAAAAGAACAAAGAAACACAGGATGAATTTTCAGACAAAACTTAAGACATAGGAGTGAATTGGAGGTAACTCCAGGATTCCTTGAGCAGGAAGCTGTGTGCGATGTGGAATTTTAGTTTGGTCTGCTTTAGAAGTGGATGAAGACAGTCCAGACACTTCTGTCAGATCTGGCCTTTCTCAAGCTATTTTGGCTTTGATTCCTGTAAAGATGGTTCACGTCCCTCCCAGGGAGATCTTAGCTGAATCATTAGGCACATTGGGTGAAAATTTGATTCTCTTTTAATTTCTTTTTCTTCCTTAGCTTAAAGAAAAAAATCCCAAACCCACAAACAAACCCAAACCCAGCAAACTTGGCATTTTGTCTTCAGTTTATCACTCTGACCTAAAAGGCAAGGTTTGGTCCTGATAGATGTGTAAAGCACATGCAGTTTTACAGTTATTTTCAGTCCTCCCTGGGGAATAAAACTACCTGGTTTCTCTGGATGACCCTTCCACGCTTTGTAGTGCCCAATGCCCCACTTGTTTGTTAAGAACTTGACCAGCATTCCCAGAAACGTATTGGACTTTGTTCAATATGAAATAGATTCATGCTTCCTAGAATTCTTTTTATTGTTCTTTAAAAAATGAAATCAGGAAACAAATGCATCTGTGTGTATTTGGAATAAGGATTGATCTGGGTTTTTTCCCCGAAATGATGGCTTCCAGGCCCCTATATGAAGCACAAGACAAACAATTAGTCTGTAAACTTTTTTTGTTGTGTTGGAAAGATGAGTATAGAGTCACCTGTTTGCCAATTCTGATACTCAACTGACTGACTGCAGTGAATTTCATAGTGCAAAAATCTTGGATTTCAATGTGAATGGGACACCAATTACAAAATATATGGAATAAAGCTCCATGTTATCCAAGTGTATGGTGTCAGAACTTTGGATTTGAGTCTCCTGCAGTCAGTAAAATTGTGGAAAATAGCTTTGATAGAAAAGGTTATAATATTTTATTAGAAGGATGATAATATTTTATAAAGTTAATTTGCTCAATAGTATTTTTATAATGCTTCACAGGTATTACTCTCCTAACTAAATATTTGGATAGTTATAAATTTAATAAACAAGCCTCTTACTAATTCCCCCACCCTCCTTTTCCCTGTTTTTCTCAAGTGTTTGTTAGATAAAAAGCAAACAAACCAAGAATTCGATACTTACGTGTGCAATTGCCTATTACCTTTCCTTCCCATGCTGGGTGTGACACTGTGAATGAAGCATTAGGCTGGCTCTGTAGTGACAACACACATGCATGGCTGGGTCATTAAAAAGCTACACCTGAGGTCACAAATCCATGCCTCCTACTTCTGCCTTCCCAAGCCTGGCTTTCCTTTCTCCTGGGCTCCCAGCGCTGCTGATAGGTTCGGCAGTGGCAAACTGCCTGCTGAGCAGCTGATCTCGGAAGCTTCTCTGTGCTGACTTCTGTTCCTTCGCCTACACCAGGAGCAAGAGTTTGCAAGCTGTGTGTGCAATCACTGTGTCAGTAATTTGTGGTAACTTGTTAGGGCACGAGTGGCTTAGGCAGACTTGCCAGAAAACAGCTCCTACTGACCGCCTGCGCTGAAGACTGGTCTTGTGCAACCCCCCCCCAGTACTATTCCTATGTTCCCTTTTCCCTTCTTTTACTGGAAGCAGAGAGGGTTGAATTACATGAGGATTGTCTGGAAAATTTAGCATTTGGTCTAACTAATTGGCATACTCCTTAAGAAACAAACTTTGGGGTTTTTTTCATGCTGTTCAGTTGCAGAAATTGCTGTGTATACAGGACTTTTGGTCTTCAGTCTGTGTGTTGTGTAGTCATCACTGATATGTTAAATCCTGTATAGGTAAGATAGAGTAGGAAATTTTTTAAAAATTTAAAATTATTTGTTTTAAAGTTTCAATATTTTTGTTTCCTGGAATCAAAATTTCTAATCCTCAGGAGGAAAAAAGATTATATGTCCTTTGGCACTTCGTGAAGCACTATGTTTTAGGACAGAATTTCCTTTCCTACGCTTCTCAATGCCATTTCCCCATCTAAAGAGATGTCTCTGGAAAAAAACTGTTCAAATTATACACAGTGTCTATCAGCAATTCGGTGATCTTTCAGGCAGAATGTAATAGTCATAGATGGCAGTTCTCTGTACCTCTGGATGTTTTTAGAGCCCTTTGTTTAGATTTAGAAATCCAGGATTTTTTAGAATATATTTTTTTCTTGAAAGCTACTTGCTGGCATCTTCCAGGATTCCTGAACGGATTAAGTACCAACCTCTTGTTGCTTTTGAAATTTCTGTCCCAAACACGAACATAACCCTGGGCAAACTTGCATTGATTTCTAATTTTCCACTTTCAACATAGTTCCTTTTTAATAGCAACAGCCCATGCTCAATCCTGCAAGTCAGATCCGGTTGCTACTGATACGTCCTCGTAGAACTGAATAGAAAAAGCTGATTGTGTAATACTATGTATAGCATAAACATGGTAGAAACAGGAGCTGGCAGGTGTTTGAAGGAGTTTGCCAGTCACTCAGTCCAAATGTAGGGCCCTGAACCCGTATCTGTATGGGGGGTGGGGAGAAGTAAAAGTTGTGGGAAAAAAGTGAAATTCCAAGGTTATGTGGGTCTTAAGAATATTTGACTGAACTTGCACAAGTGCTTGTGTTGTGTCAAAGCTCCAGGAGTGGCTAATTCTTGAGAGAGTAATCGAGCAGGATGGAGATCAGGTAGAAGCTGGGGTGTCTGGTAGGTCTGCACTTGAGTGAAGCTCTCCTTTCTTTTCCTTCCCAACAGTCAAGCCATGATTTAAACTGGAAATAAAATGACTTTGTCCGTAGCGTGTACTGCTGCTAGCACAGTATTTAGGGATGTAGAAAACAGGTTTGCTTTTACAACAAGGAGGGAAAAAATGATTGTGACCTGAAAATTATCATAATTCAGGTCCGGGAAGACACATAAAGTACATTTTAAAGTACGTGAATAATGATGTGAATTAGTTATTTTAATGTCTTCCAAGTGGACTTCATTTTGAATGATATCCTCTGATATCATTACCATATACACATGGTAAGGTATAATTGAAAAAACATGCAGCTGAATGGTTGAATGCAAAGTGTAAATATACAGCTGCTAGGAGGTCAGGAGTCAAACTAGTAAAGCATATGCCAAATTCCCTTAGGGATCTCATTAGTGCATGATTGAATATACATGTAGAGACTAAATGAATATCGCTGTTTGGGTCTACAGTGGATGAGACAATGACTAATCAATTGTAATTAGGGTTAGATGCTATTATTGACCCACATGTCTAGAATTAAATGCCCCGCTTGGAGATTTCCAAGGAGTTGAAAAATATATAGGAATCTGTTTATGATAGTGTGAGTGCTTAAAAAAAATCTTCAGAACATAATAGCAGCGTTTTTAAAATGGAATGCCACTGGAGTCATGGCAAGCCAGGGCACTCAAGAATCCACTGTTAGTCCTAAGATTGCTCTCGGGCTGGGAAGAAGTCTGTTGGATGCTATGGAGTTGGGTGTAGTATCTGAACTTAGATACAGTCATATTTAGGCCCATGGTCGGCTCCTCCCTAAAATAGCAGCCACTTGCTTTCTCTCCTCCACCCTTAGTGCTGCATTTTAATCATAACACACACTGAAGTAATTATGGTTTAAAAAAGGAAAGCTGTAAGTCCAGTGCTGTTGATTAACCAGAGAAATTTTAAAGTATTTGTAAAGGAATTTGATTTTCATTTCTGTCTGGAATCCTCCTTACTCCTCTCAGCTTTTTTTTTTTATCTAGCTTTTGCTTTCACAGTGTCAGCACCTTTCTGTTTAAGACCAGCATCATCACACACATACACCCCACACCCCCAAAATATGAAACAGCTAGAGACCTGTAGGAGGCAATGTCCAAACTCAGGATCACAACCTGCCTTTCTCTCCCTTTCTCTCATCAAGGTGAGGGTTTCAGAGGACTGTCACCAAGCAGAGATCCCCGCCACCCGCACCCTGCCATGCCACAGGCTCCTCAAGCAGTCCATTTAGCCTTGCTTCCCCCTTTCTTTGAAATTTGGGATTTGACATTCTTTGATGGATTTTCTGCATTTGATAGTAGTACAAATGTTTTATGTTTGATGAATAACCTCCCCCACTCTTTTTTCCAACTTGTTTTTCTTCCAGTGCTCACAGTATATATACATACTTGAACAGTCACCTGGATCTGATTAAGAAATCTTTGCCTGTGGGTTTCCTCACTGTTGATTTACATGTTTGGCCAGATTTCCATGGTAACAGATCTCCCTTAACAGATCTGACACTAAAGGGCATGGTAAGAAACAGCCTGTCTTTGCAAAAAGGTCAATACAAGGGGAAAAAAAAAAAGCTTGGAAGGAGATTTTTCCAATTTCGAGCGTACTCCTCCTTAGCTATTTAAACTATCCCATAGGATTTGGGTTTCTTGCTGCATTGCAAAGTGTGCTAATGTTTCAGTAGAAACCCAGAAATCATTATAGTTTAGATACCACCACAGCAATGTTTATTTTTTAAAAATACAAGGAGTGTGGTGTGTCTCCCAGTACCTTTCCCAGGAATCACGTTTAATGACTAGCAGTGCTTCCTGTTAACTCACCTGTCCAGCGAGTTTTGCATAGCTGTTGCAGTGAATTTCAAGACAAATTTGGGTATTTCCCTCACTAGGAAAGGAATAAAATAATCTGGGGAGAGATTGCTTGATTTAAACAGATAAATAGTTGGTAAATGTGCTGTGTTAGACTTGTTGAGTAGTAAATTTCAAGAGAAATTGGAAAGCTCTTCTGCTTATTGCTAGGGATGGGCATACCTGCTTTCATGATTGGAAATGGTGCACCATAGTGCTTCAGACATCTTTGTTCAAAGCTTAACCTGATCTGATTCTGGCTTGGGCCTTTAAAATTGCTACTTTTGGAACTCAGAGGGCTTGAAATACTGTGTTCTGTACAAAGAAATTTTCAGAGCTTTTCAATCTGGAACCAGAAAGAGCAGGTTTTGGAAGCTCACCAGAGACCTTCTTTAAATGTTTGGATGTTTCTCTTCACTGAACTTGATGGTAGTAGATTAGCTAGGTCACAAGCCAGGATGTTACTGGGCAGGACTACAACAGAAGAATATCACAGGGATATAATTGGATGATATCAAAATACCTGGTGATTAAGGCAATAATGTACTTCATAATGGCTTATTGTCTTTGAAGTGAGCATCCCCAGCTACTCATCAGCACCAAAATCTGCTGTATTTGAGGTTGGAAAGGGTGGCTGTAAGCACTGCAACACATTGGAAACCACTAATGAAGGAAATATTTTAAAAAGTAGATGGCTTACATATTTTTGGGTCCTGTAGTATTTTCTGAAAGAAATGTTTTCTTATGCTGCAGCAGAATCAGAACTTCCTTTGTACAATGGCAGTATGCAGATACTGGTAATAGCAAGACATTTTTTTCTGCCACAATTAGGGCTGCATTCGGATTTTGCTTATGCTGATAGTAATCCAGAGTAACTACAGGGCAGTATTGATTTATGTCAGAGGAAAGGAGGTTAAGATACAGTCTTTAATTATTAATTGTGTTTCAGTAGTAGGGTGCTTGGAAGGGAGGGGCAGAAATGCTTTTAAAAAGTTATTTTTATGTAATAGCATTTTCATATTAGTACATTAAATACATTCACGAGCAATATCTGAGTCATAGCATAAAACTGTCAGACTTAATCTATCTCTAATCCCATACAATATGCTGTTTGTTCTTTATTTCTTTGCAAGGGCAAGAACAATTTATGTGGTTCTTCCCCAGATCCAGGACTAACATGTTTAACATAACATTATGTGTACAGCTCACAAAAGTAGGGCTTAGAATTAGCACTTAAAACTTGTTACAACAAGAAACCATAGAAAATAACAGTTTTCCTTTGGCTGGATTTGTAAGTGTTTCTTTTTGATCTTTGCACAGGTTGTTGGACTAACATTGTCTCGGGGTCTGGATGAACTTGCCCTTATCTACTTGGCCACAATTCAAGCCATTGCTGTAAGCCATTTTAAGTGCATAAATGAATTGTCTTGTGTTCTGTAGCAGACTGATCGTTCCCTTCTGCTAAACTGATTTCTAATAATAGATAAATTCACTTAACGGATTTCTTAAAGGAGCAAAATATTGTTTACCCCCATCAGTGACTACTCTGTACTGTAGGACAATCCCCAGCCAGACTGGGGGGGGGATCTTCCCCTGAAAAGTGTTCTGATGGCAGTTTGGTAAATGGAGCCTTTGCCTCTAGTGCAGATGTGAGCAGAGAGGCTGACGCTGCATGGGGCAGTGTTAACAGCATGGGCTGTCTGGAGGGAAGCTGAGAGAGTGGAAAAAAAAAAAAGGTTTTGGCAGTTGGATGAAGGAACTTGTGCTCCCCTAAAATGCCTCAGCTTCGGATTGTTCCTAAATCCATGGATTTCCCCCTGCTTGCCTGTTAGATGAGTCAGAACCCTGTACCACAGTCGGAGTCGGGAGTGGGTCTGTGATTCAGTCCCTAACGCTACAGACCGAGCAGACTAGGTCTCTTTCCTCCCCTTGTTTCCTTGCTGCAAGGCAAGCAGTTGTCTTGCATGTAGCGTATCCCACCCCTGGCTCTGTTTCTGTAAAGCAGAGAGAGACCTTATGAAAATTAGCTCTGCTCACGTGCAGGGATAGGGAATTTTATTGGAATACTTCTGTTTCTGCCCTAATTTTCTCTGGAACACAGGATTTCCAGTTCACAACAAGTTCTATGTTAAAGTAAAACCTGGGTCAAAGAAATTGCTTGGAAACCCTGCTGCAGGTTGTTTTCAGTGGGGCGTGCTATCCCTGGGCATTTGGTGACTGAAATCAATGTTCCTTTGACAGCCTTTTTGTGATAATTTTTTTCCCTTTTTATATACATTTTCTTAAGTTTGTTGAACTTGAGGTGTTTTTACAAAACAGTTTGATGAATTGGGGAGTTTTCCTGACAAAAACTCTGTCCAGTTGGAAAACTTCCAAACTCCTCCAGTGGTTAAACAACAACTTTGCTAGGCTGGGTCAGCCATCTGGGATATAGAGGGTGGGCGGCTGCTGTAAATTTGCTGTGAATTGTACATCTTATGTGTTAACCCTCCCTCTTCAGCAAATAACTGAACTTAACCCCAGCTGGGAACTCATTGTCCTGAGTTTTGATCCTTTTTAAAATGAATGAAGCTTGGTTATACCTGATGCTTCAGTATAATCCCACCATTTAAATAAGAATGTCTAGCAGAGTTTAAAGGATGCCAGCAACTGATACTGCCCCCCTGAAAGAAACTTTCCAGTATCAAACAGGTGCTCTGTTACTGTGCTGTGCTAATGAAGTGGAAACGTTCTCTGCTGGAAATCATGGGAAAGTCACCTATTATTTCATTATATGATACAACTCAAAGATGCAAACGCTGTGTTGTACACTAAATTCAGCATCTGCATTATCTTTTGGATAGCTAATTGCACTGACCATGGGATTTAATATAAAAAGGCCATGCTGTAGTTTTCATTGCAAGTTAACAGAGATTCATTTTTCTTAGAACACTACAGAAACAGTAACTAGAAAGTAGACATAGTAGACTTGGTTCTGGCTTTATATGTTCACTAATTGCTGATGTGACACCCAGGAAATTTAAATTTTTCCTCCCATACTCCATCAGTCCTGATTTTAGCTTCACTTCGGTTGAAGGAAATGCTTCTTGTTCAGGACAGCCCCAACCCTGTACTATTTGCTGTCTTCCTTGGGTGCAAGATAGACTTTAAACCTAAGTAAAAACCTTGTAAAAACTGTAGGCCTGCCCACAGAATGTTAATCTCTAGTTTTCTTTTCAGCAGGAGACGCTTTTTTCTTTCTATATAACATTTGCATTTGAAGCCCCTCGATTTGCATTTTCTCCAATCCAGGATTAAATTAGTTCCCCCCCACCCCCGACCCACAGTGAAATAAGTCTGCCTTTAATTTAAATTGCTGTGTGAATACAATTTTCCAGGCAGGTAAACACAAAATAATTTTCACAGCATGTTCTTTCTCAGGGTCTTTGACATGTGTATGTTGGGAGAGAAGCTGTTAATAAATTTGAATTTCAGAAGCAGTGAAAGAGAATATCCTTTTAACTATTCATCCCAAAATGCGATGCAACAGTTAGACTGATGAGAACATGATCAGAGATATAATTGTGGCTGTTGAGCCCCGTTCTGAGGAGACTGACTGTTTTTAGAGCAGTTTTATTTTTCCATAATTAAAACTGTGGCTGTGTGATTTGGAAATTAGCCCTCTGTGTCAATAGGGAAGCGATGGATTTAGTCGGCTAGTGTTAAAAGTTCCTCATAACTGCTTTGCTTGAAAAACCAAAATGTATTTGAAGAACTATCCAAAGCAGTGCCAGTCATTCATAGCAAACCTCTCCAGTCTGATGAAATTCTCCTAGCTTCAATTTTCAGGGGTTTTTATTTGAAGAAGGGTTTATTTCAGGCTGTGGACCCCTTAATGAACTTGTGGTGTAGCATAAAGAAAAGTTAAACCATGGTTTGTGAAAACTTTGACCAGATTGTGTTTTGTGGGGAATCCACCTACAGTCAGCTTGGGCAAAATTTTGGCTTGGATTTGGCATTTTGTCAATTTCTGAGGTATTACAAAGAACAGGGAATTATTTTTGGACAAATAGTTTGACAAAGAAATGGAAAAGGTTTTTTTGCAAGAGGAAAGAGGGAGAGGGTTGAGAGGCAAAGCAAACAAAAAGAGAAAAGATTTTTTTAAGAGGGCAAAGCATTTGCTTTTATCATCCATAGAGTGAAAAACTGAGCGGTTCTAATTTGAGTTTCTCAGAATAGAGACTGTGACTGAAAAGTTTAAAAATATGCCTACATTTTTAGATGTTTCTATTAATCCAGGCATGAAATGGAACACTTCACAGAGGGCAAAGGCCAAGAGAAATAGTTATGCCAATACAAAATTCTTCAGGTTTTCCTTTTCGCTGAAAAGACAGAAAATGCAGGGGTTTGTTTGCTCCTTTTTTGTTCTGTTTTGCTATTTGGCTTGAGAATTGAAACCTCTTTACTGAAGGAAAGAGTGATTTTCAGGTGCTGTTCTACAAAGTAAATAGGTTTTGGTAGAGAAGCCTTTGCCACGTAGGTTTTAGTTGTGGGTCTGGAAATGTCCTCTGTGCTCTGCTGCACTTGGTGACAAACACCTGCTTATCACAGCCATCAGTTTTGCCTGGTGGTCATTTCTGTGTCTTGTCATAATCCCCATCTTCACCCTTATAGGTGCATCCCCTCAAGCCCTGTTTCCCTGTGTTATTGTTTACCTGTACATCTTCACTGCTCCCCAGCCCCGGGATGTTTTCCTGCAGTAAACTGCACCCATGTGCTTCCCAATTCCCTGTGCCATCTGCTAGATTTCTCTAGTTCTTAATTACAAAGCCTATCCCTGGCTGGAAGCTAAGCAGAGACCGTACCCATGCAAGTCTGTTCCCAGCCCTCAGGTTAGGTAACTGGTAGGGACAGTTGGTACTATCACTGTTTTTAGCAAGCTGTGCTCTAAGATCTGTTCCCATGGCTGCTCTTCTGTACTCATCTGGGTTTGTTGGGGGTTTTTTTTTCCCTTTTTGAAGTTAGGAACAAGACATATTTTGGAAACTATGCAGGCTGCAGGGCATCATATCAACACGCTGTTTCTGTGTGGCGGGCTGAGCAAGAACCCTCTCTTTGTGCAGATGCACGCTGACATTACTGGTAAGTTAGAGGAAGTGTGGGGACAGGAGTGTAAACGGCTTTATTTTAGGTGGCTAAATACTTTGTCTTTGGAAAAAGAAATACTTTCTTTATATAGAACTGGATTTTGCTGGTTGGCCAACGAGCATGGAATGAAATGTTACTTCCTGAAATACTGAATTTCCTGAAATTTGAAGGCGGTTGAACAAGGCAGAGATGTGGTGCAAACAGAGCTCCATGTTCCAAACAGAATTCAGGAGAAAAATCCAGCGTGATTTCCAATCTGCAGATATCAGATTTGCAGGATTTTAAGAAAACACAATGGGCATTTTTAAAACCAGTGTGTATAAATCACACGTCATCGGTGTTTCTCACTATCAGATTATTAAAAATCATTGTGTTCTATAGAAATTCTATTTAGTCAAATTGCAAGACATTAGATGAGCATAATGCCCACTACTTTGTGAGCATGATATGCATAAGATGTGTTTTACTGAAACATCTATTAGCTACATCCTGTTTGAATTCTGTTGGACTTCTGACACTTCATTGTGGTTTAACCCGGCTGGCAGCTAAAACAACCACACAGTCGTGGGGGGGAGATGGAGTGGGGGGTGAGGGAGAGAAGTGAAAAGGAAAAGGCAAAACTCGTGGGTTGAGATAGAGGCAGTTTAATAGGAAAGGTAATAAATAATAGTAATAATGATAACTATTACAATGATGATAATAATAGAAGAATAAACAGGTGGTGTACAACACAACTGCTCACTGCTCACCACCCGGAGCTGATGCTCAGCCAGTTCCCAAGCTGTGCCACCTCCTGGCCAGCCCCCAGTTATATACAGAACGTGACACCATATGGTATGGAATATCCCTTTGGGCAGTCTGGGTCAGCTGTCCTGGCTGTGCCCTCTCCCAGATTCTTGGGCAGCCCCACCTTCACCTTCTCATTGGCAGGGCTGTGTAGAAGCTGAAAGGTCCTTGCCTGCTTGGTCACAACTAAAATATCAGTATGTTGTCAACATAACTCTCATCCTAAACCCAAACCCAGCACTAACCAACTGCTAGGAAGAAAATTAACTATCCCAGCTGACACTAGGACACAGTTCTTGCTCTTGCGGGGCATTGTATCTGTTACATAAAACAATTATTTTCTGAACTGCTTCCATGTCTGTATCTAGGGGACAGTTTCTGGATCCCTGCTCCTGCCCAGTGTTGCATTTGGTTTTGTATAATTCTTGATGGGTGAAAGATCCTGGGTATGTGGTTCATTACAAGAGCAGGTCTCAGGCTTGCACGGTGTTTTTGGTCTCTCTTTAGCCTGTTGATGGAGAACTTAGCACACCTGTGAGTCAGTTGAATATACTTCTAAAATTGTGGGAAAACCAACAAAATTTAGTGCAAAAGACTTCAGAGAAATTTTGAATGATGTGTGTTTTGGATATACTTCAAATTAAGACCAGCTGAGCTGTCAGGAATGAAGTTTAAGGCTCAGATTTGGGACGTTTAGTCTGGAGATCTGACTTGCCCTAACATCAAACCCCACTTCATAATTTTGATGCTGGAGGAAAGATGAAAATACGCTTTGTTTACTTACCTGAGATGAAAACAGACATGGAGAAGCAAAAAGCATAATGCCTATGGACCTTAAAATTCACTAAATACATTGTAGTCTAAGTGACACTTTCTGTTTGCAAAAAATGATGTTGTCAAGTGTGTGCTTCCCCTTGGATAACTCCAATGGTTTAGATGAATTTCAGCTACGTGTAGAGTTGGGGCGCTGGTTCACGATGTGTAAAACAAAAGATCTGTGAAAAGGTATTCTGATTAAAATGTAATCAGAAGTTCTTTGACTGTAACTAATGGCCAAGTACAATTCAGTACAAAAAGGCCTTTTTGCAGTCTGGAGTTCTCCCCCATTTGTAAAATCAGTGACTGACAAGGGATGTCAGAGTTCATCTAACTGAAATGCTCTCACTTGTGTTGAACTCATTAGAGCCTATCAGATAAAATAACTAACATTCCAGGATCAATCCCCCATTCTTTCCTGAAAAGAACAAAATCTGAATATATTATTGTTAGCTGCAAATGCCCATGACTCAGCCATGCAGACATCCAATAGATAATTTTGCAGGGCACTTAAAAAGTATCTTGATCTTTTTGTTTGCCTTGTAAGAATTCTGTATTCATTCTGATGATGCAGGAAATGTGCAGTAAATTTTGGGGGCACGCTGAAGATTGCTTACTGCTTCAGCCCCTGGCAAACAGCTGTGTAGTTGTAAGCTGGAGCTTTAGATGGTCTTCATCTGTTCCAGGTTGACCCAAGTCTTCAGCTCTGGTCCATCCTAACCAGAGAAATGCTGAGGTGACCGCTCCTGCTCTAATGTTTTTAATTTAAGGGATGCTGTAATCACAGTAGTTCGCTGTTAATAGTCATTCCAGGAATCCAACAAGGTCTCATTGTATCCACCATCTTTCCCTGTCACTGCCTGTACTAACTGTAGGAAGAGATGGAGTAAGGACCATTGTGGCACCTCTGTGTCTTGAAAGTTGATTGTAAACAGCTTCATGCTGATGGAAGAGAGCAAAGTTAGCATGATGTAACTGGGTGCCTGGGGTGCAAGGTGCTTTGTATCCACAGTTGTTTCTTCCACTAATGATTTTATTTCTCATTTTGAAAGGTCATATTTGCCTTTTCCTCCATAGGATTTGTTCATGGCTCATGTCAGACCGCCCTCCAAATTTCAGCACCTTCTAGCCTTACAGTTGCCTCTCAGGAGTAGAGTTTTTGGGGGCATAGTGTCACTGAGGCTATTCACAGAAAGAAGTCCTCCTCCCACCATCATTCATTGCATGAAATTATCTCAGTAATGGAAATTCAGATACATGCCAAGTACTGTAGGAATATAAAGTTATTTGGCTTAGGGAGGATGAACATCTATAGTGTAGCTAGGAAAGTATTTAGACTTACACTACTGTTTTAGGTTTTTTAAGAATTAAGAAAGCAGGCTGTTTTTTATTTGATTATTAGTTTTTTCCTGCTGTTTTTACATTAATAATTGAGTTCTTTCAGAAAACTGTGAGCTGAGGGAAAGTATGTTCATGATGGTACCCATGGGTGATGAAACAATAATGTATAATTCTACCTAAGAATATATATTGAGTTTGTTTGTTTGTTTATTAGTTTTTCTAGTGTTTTAATCATGGTTTTGAATATCTTGCACAATTTGGAAGACAAGATCTCTCTTATGATTTCATCCTTAGCTTGTGAAAGTTTCCTACTCATATTTTCATGTCTTCCAGCAAAACCAGTCTGACTTTGTTGGCTATATATTTAAAAACAAACACAAACAAAACTTTTTTTTGTTGTTCATTGCAAAAGAAACAAAAAGGATACCACCCTGTTTTTCCCTGGAGGTCAGCTTTTAATAGGCATGTGGGTTTGGAGGCTATGGGCAACACGTTTCTACCAACCCCTTTGAGATAAATAACCAGTGTCAAAGGTCTGGGGGTTTGCTCTTTGTATGCTTGATGTTCTGCATTAATATTTTGCTGAAATAGTCTTATTTAAATTCTGCAGTTTTCTTGGAGCCTGCAACCACAGAACAGAGATACTTACATTAATCTCTACAGTCAACTGCAGCTCTGAATGCAGTTGGGAACGTGGTTTTGCCATCCTTTTTAATGCTTTTATTTTTCCCCTTTAATTATTTACTGTGCTGCTAGTGCAGTACTGCTGTGTTCTTCCTAACAGAGCTTTGGCTTTTTCTTGTATAGGCAAGCCTGTAGTCCTGTCCAAAGAAGTGGAGTCTGTTTTGGTGGGTGCTGCTATTCTTGGAGCTTGTGCTTCTGGGGATTTTGCATCAATACAGGTATGTGGTACCTGATATTTATTTTGTCTTCAGATTTAATGTGTTTTAGAGTTTGACATTTGGCACCATGTACAGACTTTATTTGGAGTGGAAGAGTTTGTACCTTCTGTGCAGCCAGGCAAGAGCCAGCATCACATTCTACATTCTCTCCACCCTCTTTTTAAGTCTGTATGTTATTTAACTGTATTGAAGATACATTTTTCTTTTGACTTCAGGGACATGCAGGTAGAAGTGGCTGTCTTTGAAGATAGCCCATGTAATTCCACAGACAAAACCAGGCATTTGTCAAGGCTCTGATGCTACACAACACTGTGATAGAATCCCAGACTGGTTTGGGTTGGAAGCGGCTTCAAAGCCCATTGAGTTCCCACCCCCTGCTACAGGCAGGGAAAACCCCTACCAACCTAGGGTGCCTAAAGCCTCACCCAGCCTGGCCTTGAACCCTGCCAGGGATCCAGGGGCAGCCCCAGCTTCTCTGGCAGCCTGTGCCAGGGCCTCCCCACCCTCACAGGGAAGGATTTTTGCTTCATCTCATTTCAATCTGCTCTCCTTCAGCTTAAAGCCATTCCCCCTGTCCTTTGTCAGCTGCCCGTCTCCAGCTTTTCTGGAGCCCCTTTAGAGACTGGAAGGTGCTCAAAGGTCTCCCTGGAGCCTTCTCTTCTCCAGGCTGAACAAGCCCAACTCTTTCAGCCTGTCTTCACAAGAGACATGCTCCATCACTTTCATCTCAACTACATTTGTCCTGCTTTATTCCTTCGTGTTGAGGAATGTTGAGCAAAAGAAACAACACAGCACACTCTGTGCAGTAAAAAATGACACACCTGTAGCTCTTGTCTTGCCCACAGTGAATGCAGAATTAATAATGAGGATGGAACTTCATGTTTATTCATGTTACTTCAATCCATTAACAGTTGTAAAAGTAGCAGTAAGGCTTTCATGTTCAGTGGATCAGCCAGAGCATGACTCAGCTGCATTTATATAAACAACAGTAGTATACAGAAACCTCAAGACAGGTCTGAATGCCCAAAATCTTACCTGTTTTCTCACCTGGCAGTTCCACTAGTATAAGCCACGTCCTCTCCTTGGGATACACAAGGACACTGAACAGTACATTGCATCTACTTGGACAAAGTTATGTAGATACTTTAAAGAAAAAAGAAAAGTGAATTTTGTTACACTGCTTTATAATATCAGGTACAGATATTTGTAGATGAAATTTTGCACAAAAGCTTACCTGAATCTGTTTTCTGAATTAGGGGGTCAGCTTCTCAACCTAGTTAAATTGATGCAGTTCCACTGGAATCAATAAACACCTCAACATAAGCTGGGGGACTGGGCCATGTTTGGCATTTTTCCAACTGTGAAATTTCCAACTGTGAATGTTCTACAGCACAATGGAGGGTAGCAGGAACAGCAGTTTCCTTTTATAAGATTTTTCCTATTAAAATTAATCTAATTGCAACAAATATCTATTACAATATATATCTGGTTTTAATAATTGAAGAAGAACTTACTTGGATAAATACCATTTTGTTAGCCACTTTTGATGACAAGACTTCATATTTCATTCTTACTCTTCTGTTAATCTCCTCTCTTCGAGCAAACAGATAACTTAATTCCAAATTGAAGCTGTTTTCTACCACAGTGCAGTAACTGAACTTCTCAGAGCTGATTTTATGAAGTCCATCCTCATAACCATTAGAAAAATCTCATGCTGGGACATGTTCTGTGATGTGTTTTTGTATAATTTTGTTCCATTCATTTCCCTTTAGTTTTTAACCCTCCCCTTATGTATAACAGTATTTCACAAGCATGTGCTATAATGTCAGAACTGGTATACTTTATCCATACAAACACACTGCATCAGAGATCTTCTTCAGTGAAACTAGGTGCTTTGAACCAGCCATGTCACAGACTTTTTCATTTTAAAAGTGTTTGCTCTTTTCCTGTTACGATGTATCAGGAGGTTTCTGCTTCTCTGGCTGTGGAAGTGGTTTTTGGCTTGTCCTAGGGATAGGTTCTGTGGGTCTTCCTGGAATAAAGTTCTCCTAAGGGTTTACCCATGGCTGTTGGGAGCTGGACTTGGTGACTCCTTGTGCTGCAAGTTAATAGCAGTACATGAATAAATACAAATTTCAACCCAGTGTCTCAGCACTGCAGAAGGAGTCTGATTTCCCAAGTGCAGCCTCTGCCTTTCCCAGTTACTCGGCAGCTATTCATGTAAGTTCTGGTTCCAAGGGCTTTGCTGGACAGCAGGAGAGTTTCACTGAGCCCATGGACTTTCTTGGGATGTCTCTGAAATAGAAAGTATTTTGGGAACTACAGAATCCTGCTGGGCATCTGTAGCATGTTTCTTTCCATCATACTGCCTGTGGTGATCACTGGGAGGCAGTTGAGGCCCTGAATCCAACCAGGGATGCCACAGCACCTCTGCAACATAAAGAAACCATCTGCTAAGTGTTTTGACTTCATGTGTGTTCAGAACATTGTTGTTAAAGAGGGGCCACCTATAGCAATATCAGTTGTATCATGCAGCAAGTATTTTAGATTATGTACAAATTTTTTTAAATTCAGCTATATAAAATCAAGAAACAAGAAACTGAATAAATGTCTTTTGGGGAAAGGGAGAATGTCAATAAATGGAGAAGATCCTCAAAATCTACCAAGTCATCACTTTCCAGTAGAGCAAAGAAAAGATGGCTCATCAGGGGAAGACCCAACTCAGTGGTAACCTTATATAGTAATTAGACTTAGGCTTTATTTAGCTTCTTTAACTTAACAGTTAAGAAATGTGGATAGTATATGGGTAAAGTATGTGGATGTGGGGGTGGTTGTTACTCTCACACTCATGTACTATCCTGGTGCTTAGTCCTGTGGGGTTCTATCACTGGGGTTTGGAAATGGGAAATGTCTGCTTCAGAGACATATCAGAGGGTCATTTTCTAGGGACAGGTAGCTGGCTTTCCTACACGTCCCTGTGTGATGAGCCCAGTCAGAAGTGTACATGAGACACCAGATTTCTCACCCATCACCTTCTTGGGCAGTTGGTCACAGTGGCTGGAACACTAAAGAGCTTTTCCTGTATCTGGTGGTATCCCTAAATAAGTTTCTTCTCACAAAGAAACAAGCACCAACATCCCTCCTGTGTCTTTCCTCTTTCAGTACTGCAGATTATTTGCAGGATGCAGCACTTTGTTCTAATTCTGATTTTTCACATATTTTTATTTGAATTTTGGATGATTTGTGGAGTAAAGGGTTTTGTGCTGTTGACTAGCAACGTTCTCAGTATGCTGAGCCTTTACAAAGCAGCATTGGAAAGGAAAGTTATCACAAAACTTGTAACCATGCAGGTTAATTTGCTAGATTCTAGGGTGGGTTTAAAAGCCCCTTGAAGCTGCAAATTTTGTCTTTAGGTAATTCTATCAAGGAAAGATTTATAACCTCCATCTCTTACGCCTGGTGACCATATGTTGTTGCTTCAAAGAATGTTGACTTCCCTATTTTCCTCTTCATTTACTCTCTGCATTTTTCTCCTCTGTGGTAAAACTGAATTAAAACAAGTGGTCTATCCAAGGAGAAAAAAATAAGAACTTACAGTGTGGTGAGTTACTCCCCATTTCATCCTCTGGTTATTTAGTCTCTAGAATCTCTGGAAAGGGGAGAAAAATCTTAGGAATTTCTTCTTGCAGCTTGGGCTATCTTCTCATTTGTCCCTACAATTGCTACACCTTTTTTCTTTCAGTGGTTTTGTTATGTTTTGATTGTTGTGCCTCCGAACCGTGACACAGCCTGGCTGAGTCAAAGGCAACGGTGGGGTTTAAAATAGAATGATGTAAGGATTTCTGAAACAACACGCTGTGTTTTTGGGGGCTTGGCATTTTTGAAACATGTGCTGCATTGAATGAAATAACCTTAACATTGCTGGTTAGGATGGGTCAATTTATTGGTTCTAGGCATTCCTTTCATGCTAAGCAGCAGGATCCTGGCTTGCTGTGTGATTGTTTCTGCAGTAAAAATACAGTTTCCGGTTTAGAAGGCCAGCAATTCCTTCTGACTAAAAATGTTCAATAAATAAATGTCAGAGTTTCCAGTATATCCTCATTACTCTGCCTCACTTGTATGTAATTGAAAATAGGAAGAAGGTGCTGTTTGATTTGGCAGTCATCCAGCTCTTTTTTGGAGGTTGGGGGTTTTTTTTTGATAACCTACTCTTTGGGACAAAGCTCTACACTAGGGAGCAGGATTATTGCCTCATAAAATCCTGCAGCCCACTGACTACTCCTTAATTGCATAGTAAAGCAATTAATAAAATTACTTGTATGAAATCAGATTACCAGATTTATTTTGGATTCGCTGTCTTAATGTGGGTCATTGTTACTGGCTGATATGGAAGAGAAGAAACTTCATGTGATTTACTAGAACACATTTTACTGGTAACTTTCTGTTAATCATTTTTGGTTTATAACATTAAGTTTGAAATTAGAGTCTGTGTGACTGCAAGATTTTCAGGTATAAACTTGGCTTTTAAGGGAGGTGTAGGCTTTTGTTTAATAGTTTTGGTGGTTATCCAAGCTGGTGGTGTATCCTTCAAAAAGATAGGGAGAAGCTTTTTCATAGTTTTTGAAAAGCAGATTAGAGGAATGTAAAACTTAAGAGATTCCACAGGAAGAGGTGTTAGGTAATTACCTAATGTGGATTATCTGAATTACTCAGCAGCAGTAGCAACTGAGCAAGTGAAGTACCCCTTAGGTACAATTTGCAGCCCTGCAACCAAGCCCTGGACCAAGGTCACCAGGGTCACCTTCAAGATAACAGACATTGAGATAGATGTATTGCAGGATTGAAGTGATGAGAGTGCAGGTGAAATAATTCACAACTCTGTGCTAAAGGATCTTGGAGTTTTGTTTGTACACTGCTTGTTTATGCTTAATTTAGTGGACATCAGTTGTGTAAGGAAGTTGTTGAGTGGTACAGAATAGAGATAAAATCAAATGCTAAACCCCCCACCCCTCCCCAGATAACACAAAGTTTATAAGAATCAGCCAGGAAGAACATGTGCTATTCAGTGTATTCACCTCTTAATGATGAAAAAGTCATACAATATCATGAATGTAAAGAAGTTCTTCAGTGCAACAGTTAGTCCACAGCCTTGGTAATGTGACATGGCACATTTCAGAAGAGTACTCATAAATAGTACTGGGACAAACTCAACATTTCTGCTGACAGAACTGGAGGGAATGAGGCTGTTTCCAATCTCTGGTGTCGTTTTGTTCCACTAATTTCAATGGACATGCTTCAGTTGGGGGTCTGATCCTCTGTTCCTCTTCCAGAGCTTTACCTGTCAGGTCATGGATTGAAGTTAATACAAGTGTCTTGATTTCCATATTTTCAAAAGCAATAACTGAGTGAAAGATCAGGGAAGGGATAGGTTTCTCCTGAGAAATGGTAATAACTAGGTAAGTCAAAAGAGGAAATAGAATGACTTCTCCCTGTCGAGTTAAGGAATGTTGCCTTTCCTCATCTCATTAAAAATTTAAAGCACTCTTGTTTTTCAGCAGGGTGAATTAGTAATTAAGTGCTATAATCAACTTGTGTAAACACAAAATTGAAGGAGAGCAGCAAATTAATCATTTTGTTGGCTTGCCTTACCCAATTAATGCACCTTTTAGTAAAGGCCTTCCTGCAGTGTTGGGATGGGTTTTTTTTCTCCTGTTACCTTAATCAGAGTGTTTTGGAAAGGCAGAGGAGGGAGGTGGTTGTTCTTAGGCACATGCTCTACACAAGGACCATGTTAAGGTGCTCTGATTTTGCCTTCTTTTTCTTCAAAAGCTCCAAATTCATACATTTACAGTTTGAGCCCAAGGTTTATCAGACACCATCCTTGGGTAAGGCTGGGTGACAGCTTTTGCTTTCCTGAGTAGTGTGTTGACTGGGTATGGCCTCTTCATCTAAGTGATGTAAAAAAAATTCCTCCCTGGATGTATATACATCATCAGTCTGAACTGACAGGGCATGTGCTCTGTTAAAAAAAGACTTTACATTTCAGTGCATAGCTTATGTATCTACTGTTAGAGACAGTGTTTTAGTGGTGGACAGACCTGAATCTTTACAGTCCCTTCATATGTTGTTCTCCTGATTCAGACTGACAGCAAAGTCAAGGAACATCACTGACAGTTCATGATATGGACTGTACTGCTTGCTGGGAACCAAACTGTTTCTCATGTAAGCAGCCAAGATGTTCAATGGATGTGGAGTATATTTGTAGCTAACCAGGCCTACACTCAAAGCAGTGGCTGGGCAGTGGAAGAGTTCTGTCCCTTTACCTCTTTTCTTGGTGTTTTGACACTGAAATATATCTTTGCCTAATTGAAAGATGCTTTTTTTCCTTGTGTAATAAAGTTAGATTCAATATGGCTTGCATGAAACCACCAAGATACTGGCAATGCCTCTGGCTTTTGTATAGAGTCAGATGCCTTCTTACCAGAAATCTTTAGAGAAACATAGATGAGAGAGAAAAATTAAAAGGCAGTGATTTGATGGCCACTGTCCAGTTCCTTGTGGCCTAGTGTTTATGGTACAAAGAGTGCCTTTTTAGTTAGCATATTTTGGCCTTACTGTCAGAAGCCTTTGCAGTAAGGGTAAAAAGCGGATGAATCACAACTACTCTTTTGCCCTTAGGATGATCCTTCTGTATTAAAGCTGAGAAATAGAAATGCTTGCTGCCTGTGCCAAGCACAGAATGAGCTTTCAATCAGTTTGAGTGTGATTTTGTTTTTTTTCACTTTTCAAGCCACAGTAAATACACAGCAGCATTTCTACTTTCTTTCAGCTGACTTCAGAGAACAGTATTGCTGTGTGGTTGGAAATCCTCTCTTGGTGGGACCACCACTTAGAGTCAAACAGCTGAGATGTGGCTGTAGCTGATAGCACGATGCTTTCACAAAAGTGCTAAGAAAAGTACCCACTGTCTTGTTGCTGTTTACTGACATGTGATCCTGGTTGACATCTGTTGCCCTTCTCATTTCAGGACTGTTTGCTTTACTAACTTTAACATTTCCACATTGCTGTGCTGGTGAAGTGCAGCTACACAAATCTCCTTGGAGTCCCCAAGGTCCTCTTCTGAGAAGCAGAGCTTGGTGGTATCACTTGATACCATCCTGCTGCCTTTTTTATCGGAGTTGAGAGAAACTCTGTTGCTGTGAAATGTTCTTGCTGGAGTGCAATGTCTACTGCTATATGTTGTCATACATTTGATGTATTATCAGATCAGTACAAGCTGTACAGTAGTGTTTGGTTCATTGTCACATTAGATGATTTGTAGTCGGTTTATATCACTGGAAATTATTACAGGTAAAAACTTGTCTAAGAAAATGTCAAAGTTTGTTGTAGCAGGTCATATAGCTACTGAAATGATGGATGATCTTAGTCCCTAATCATAATGCAAAATTCTCAGTTAATGTAAATCAGTATTGCTCCAGGATTTCAGAGGAGTGACACCAGTTTACTCCAGTGCCCTGATCCAGTCAAGCACTTAGGTACATCATTTAACTTTTCAAGTAGGCAAGAAGCTCAGTTGAAGATAAGCAGGACTGTCTGTGTGCTGAAGTACTTCACTGGATCAGAGCCCAAACAGGGATCTGACACACGGTTCACTGCTAGATGACACATCTTGAAATGATAAAGGCTATTGCAGCTCTTGCAGTTGGTTTGTATTATTCCCCATTCAGAAACAAGTTGTGGATGCTATAGGTAATAGGATAGAAAGGCAGTGTCTTTTGTTAAGTGCTGTCCTTCTGCGGAAACGCAGCATGCTCCATTTAAATGTCACCCAGTACACAAATGATCAGATTTGGAATCTCTCAGTAACTCTTTAATGACAAGGAAAGGCAGCTGCCGTAAGTCAGTGTATTATATTGGTTGTAAGATAACTACCCATTTGCATTAGCTGAGTATCTGGCACAGCAGTACTGAAGTTGAAGGCAATGCTCTTGGAAACCAAATACTTAAAGATGGGGCCATACTATTTTTCTAAAAGCAGGTGGTTTAATGAAGTACCACACTAATGAAGTGAAACATGGCCTTGAATGTGGGCCTCAGTGGAAGGACGTGAGGCACTGTGATATCATTGCGAATTACCCATTTATTAATTCTGTCTGAGAGCGATGACCAAGACTTCATTGCCTGTTTTTCACATTTGTGAGGATGGACTGGAAAGGCAACAGACATCTCAGGTGCGTGAATGACCAAAGAAATCTATTTCATCCTCTGTCTTTCTGCTGAAGGTGCAGCTGGCTTTGCACATTGGCATCGCTCCGTGGACTTACCTGAGTTGTGCATCTTGCATGCACGTACTGATTTAATAGCAGTAGCAACCAAATGTATGTAAATACAATGTCTTCTGCCTGTAGGCTCAGCATGTGTATTGTCATGCCTTTTAGCCTGTAATAAACTCACATCAGCTGATGCTGGCAAAGAGTAAGATTTAACGTTTTGTTAATCTGCAGTTGAGACTCTTACCAAACCAGTGGTATTCTTCTCATCTGTCAGTAAGCCCCAGACCTGGCAAGCAGGAGAAAATATGCTGCCTAGAATAGTTCAGGTTCTGCTGCTGCTTGTTTTTGTAACAAACCATGAGATGACCACGGTGGAGTTTGGTTAAGGAGATGCAGAATTAGTTGATTTTTATTTTTCTAAGCAGACTAATGCTAAGATCAGCTTGTAGAAGTAGTTTAATAGTATCACAACCTTACAGTTTTTGTAGCTTCCTGGCCTTGTCTTTTCTTGAGGAAAACCATAAATATGAGGAAACCGTAAATGTGTCTTTATAACAGATAGATATTTTCTTTAAAATGCACTGTGATCCATCTCCTTTCTATTTTAAGGACAGATTTTGCCCACATACACAGAGACATAGCTGAAGTCATTTGGACCTTGGACTCCCCTTCTGCCCAGACCATTTAAGCAGGGAAAAGTGTGACAGCAATATTTTATAGGAAGGATGAGTACAAAAGAGGATACCATGGATCCTTTGTAACTGTCAGGAGCCAGTAAGGTCCTTTTCAGAGCATGTCTTGCTTAAATGATGTTCGGGATGTCAAACAAGTTAAAGTCTCTCTGCCCTCACCTCTTTAATAGCTTAGCAGAACAACCTTCAAGTTATGCACTGGAGAATTGGAAACTCAATCTGGCTACATTGTGAGATTGATTTTCCAACTGGGATTTGCACTCTTGCTATGTCAGCACAGGGGATCAGACTGTTCTGTGGCACAGCACAAGCATGTAGAGTCACAGTGCTGGCTGGCTGAAATGCTTGAGGGCTTTTTCACAGTAAGTTTTTTGAAGGACGTTGTGATCACTCAGTGGTGGGATTTGATGCCAGTAGTTCACACCACCAGGGCATGTTTTTGCCCCCCTATATTTGAAGAAGTTGTATAACTTAGGTGTACTCCATCCTTTCTCCGAAAGATGCCTAGAGGGGTTTGTTACTCCAGATTTACCCTATCTGTACAGTTTAACAAGACTGTCTAGGCCTGTTCAATACAGTTCATTTTATTGCAGTTAACTGTAAAGACATTTTTCTTTATTCCCTTTTATATGATTACAGATCTGAAATGGTGGAGGAGGGATCCCATAATCTTTATTAGTTTTATTAGCAATGGAACGCAGTTTCTTTATTAGCATACTGGCTTTCCTCATGCTCAGAATTGGAATCCAGTTCTTATTCTCCTTTCTTTGTTCAACTAACTCATAGGTTCTTGTTTCCTTGATTTCTTGTAGACATACCACAACCATTCCCAGCCCTTGCTTTCTTGTTTTGAAGCAACTTTTCTCACCCACTGTGCTTAAACAGTTCTAAGGCGCAGTTTGATCCTAGAAATTGGACAGTGACATGTACAGAGAACCCATATGAAATTGCTTCATGGCTCTGCTTTGTTTTTATTGGGATAAGTGTTCATTCAGTGATTAGCAAGACCATAATTGTCACTTTTCAGGGAAATACAGGCAGAAAGCCTAACCACCAAGTGGGCATGGAAAAGCATAAGTTGCAGATTTTTGCACAAAGATACTCCTCCAGATGTGGGCTGAAAAACACCAGAAGAACACAAAGAAGGACAGACACAGTGCCTTTACCTTGCTGTGTCCTATAAGCATGTTTGAACAGCAGAAGTGAGTTGGATTGTCAACTTCCACAAGTGCACTTTTCAGCTAAGAGTGATGTACAGTGGATGTACTCAATTTGTAGTACTCTGAGGGGTCACATTTGCCAGAGCATTACTGACCTTCAATACATAAATATATTTGGACCCATGTAGGGCATGTTTGTGTGAGCACCTGCTTCAAGTCAATGGTTTCTGCCCAGCTTCCAGATAATCCTTTACTAGTTAGAAATTTTAGGGAGGAGCGTGAGTGTGGAAGCTCTGATGGGAGCACATGGTTCTGTCAAGGAACAGAGTGATGTGGCAATGCAGTCCTCACTAAGCAGACTAAGAAGTGCTTAGATCTCACCATGACACGTCTTTTGATGCTCTGGAAGTGTAGGGGGCTCTCCAAGGCAAAAGAAAACAGCATTTTCTCCTCTGAAGAATCTCTCCAAAGCAAGAGTACGTGTGGAAAGCTGTACCATTGCCTGGCCCAACCTCCCCCTCCCAAAATTATGTGGTGGAGGATGATAGTGTTGCATTTGGAAGGTCTCTTTATTGCCCAGCTGTGTAGCTCAGAACTGAATCAAACACCTTAAATATATTCAGAAAAAAAAAATTGCTGAGTCTAGCAGCCTTGTGTCAGACTCTTGCTTTCAGAATGTGTGGTAAGACTTGATTTTGCCTCATTTTCCCAGACTGGTGTCTTTCTATCTGTTGTCTTGAAATCACTAATTTCTGTTCACTTTAGGTAGTGCAGATACTGAATCCTGTATTGTTAGACCAGACGGGGGGAAGCAGTGCTCGAGTGTCTACATCAGATATATTGGGTATGTATTAGCCTCTGGATTGGAAGCTGGCACTTAGCTTAGGTGAAAGAGATGAGTTATGGCCCTAAAGATGCTAAGCTGTTTGAAGCTCATCTGATAAATGGGGTCTTTTTGTGATGAGCTATCCTCACTTTCTTTGGCTGGTCGGTCTAAAAGCTTTGTATATACAAGCACATTACTCATTATTTACTGGTCGTGGTTGTAAGATTATTTAATTTTGCAATAGTCCCATCTAAGGGATGATTCTTGCATTGCATGAAAGGGAGGCTAAGCAAGCTTTGCTTTTCATTTGATTTGTGTAGCTTCTTCCCTGTGGAAACACTGGGTAGCCAGCAAATTTGCCATAAGACACTGAACTTGTTGCTTTCTGGACAGCGAAGTTCTGCTCACCTCAGAGGAGAACCAGAGGACTGGCATGGAAAGCAAATAACAGAAACATGAGGAAGAAGACAGGTTTGGTGGAGAATGGAGCTTTTCTGTTTTGGCACTAAATCCCTGATATCCCCACCATCTTCCTACTCCCACACTGGTGATACTTATTTTTTCCTCTTGTATTTTTGCCACCTTTGTATTTGTACCTCTCCTTTTTTTTTTTTTTTACACTTTTTTTTTTCTTTTCCCATCTGTTGATTGCTCTTCCTTTTCCTCCTCTTCTCCTATTTCATCTTACTCCTTCTCTTTTTTGGTCTTTCTTTCCTTGCTCTTTCCATACCTCAGTCCCTTACATGTACCCTCATGTAACAAAAAGCACAAAGGGATGGATGGTTTGTGCCTCATTCAGTGCTGATCCCTCAGGTCTACCCTCAAGGCTTGTAGTAAAGCATTGGGGCGTATTGTCCATTTTATGGGTACATTATACCCACACAGCACTGATTGCTGGTTTTCTTGGACTGGAAGTGGAAAGATTTATGATGGCATTGATCACAGTGCTAAAATAAACTGCCCTCCCCTAGCCAAAGGATTACGAGTTTGCAAATGCCAGTGTTTTATACACAAAATGAAGGACACTGGCTAAGGAAGCCAGCTGCTTAGGTTAGCTGTTCAAAGCCTGAAAACGGCAAGTCTTTAAAAGTGAAGAGCCAGAAAAAGTCATTTATATTAAAACAAACTCTGTCATGAGTCATTTGACTTCTTTTTCTCTTACACACACAGTTTATGTCTCAGGCCTTCTAAGGCCTGAGTAACATCTGATACTCTTTAGGCTGAGCCGGCTCTAGTCGGAGTAGGATCCTGCTTCCAGTTACAGTCTACCACTTAGAACTCTATTTAATTTGAGTCTTGTGTTTACAGGCTGTAACTATTACTTATTTGTCATTTTTATGGTAATAGAAAAGATTGTTTGTCTGCCATGCAGTCCCAGCCATGCTGTTGAATAGGTCTGTGTCCTCAGCAGCAGCAAAGAAAAAGCAGCCCAAGAGAGGCTTTTACTTTTTGCCTCACTCATTTTCAGTCGTGCAGGTCGGCAGGCACAACTCAGGGTGCAGGTCCCTTGCCATCCTTCCTGACCACCACCTCTGTCTCACAGCATTGCTCTCCATTTCTCACACGGTTTGTATAGGAGCTGCATGTGATGTTTCTTCCCTTCTCCTGTAAAAGAGCCAACACCAAAATGTACACTCTCTGAAAGATACAGCTGTGTTTCTTGTCCCATTTTTCCTTTTGTGGTCCTCTCCCTATTCTTCATCCCCTCCCTTCTGCTCCCAAGGGGTTTTTTTGTTTAAATATTTTACCAGGTCTTTCAGGAGGGAAAATAGTGAACTGCAGCTAGAAAGTATCAAAGATGTATGAATTCTTCAGCTCTGGTTAACTGCTTGTGCCAAAGCCTATACAGACCAGAAAAGGAAATATGAAACACAGACAAAGGTCAAAAAGCCTTTGTCCCACTTGAAAGCTTAGATGGAAAGTGCCCAAACACCCAGCTTCCCTGGATAAGGATAACCCTCCGGGCCCACTGCACCTTAATTAAGCAGCATGACTCTTGTTCCCCCTGGTGGCTAATTACACAGAGCTCTTCCACACGAGCATTTCATTTTGCTGTCTCTAAACTTCCCTGCTAAATTCTCCTCCCTCACGCGTTTTTTGCTCAGCTTTGTAACTTTCTCGAGTTCTCCTATTTATGGCATTTGCCAGTCTCTTGACTGGGACTTGAGGCAGCAGGGAAACGTGCAGTGGATAGGTAGTGCCTTCTGTCTGCCACACAGCAGTGGGATTTAGGGTTGGAGAGGGTTTTGCACATGTTCCACCATGCATGCTGGGTTTTTTCTGCAGCGTTAGCGGTTCGTCTTGTAACTCCTCAGGTGCAGAGAGATACAGGTGTCCAGAAACTTTGGATATCTCAAATTAACTGGCTCATTTAAGGTTCTTGAGATAAGAACTGTATTGCCTGGCTTTACAGATCAAACAAATGTAGTATATTTCTTTGTGATGGGATGTGAATCTGTATTTGCCAATGTAGCTCTTATTAGCACCCTGGTAATGGGTAATACTACACACACTGGGTGAAACTCCATCATCAGCTTACTGGTTCAGATCTAACATAACCCCCTGTAGCATCAAGTTCTGAGTTTACCTTGGTATAAATAAAAGCAGAATTTGGCAACGAGAATACAACGTGTGGTACCTGACTTGCAAGTCACAGTACAGAGGGTTTGTTCCCAGCTTTGCCACTGACTCACTCAGTGACTTTGGGCAAGTTGTGTAACTTCTCCCACTGATTTGTGAAGCAGATCTGGTACTCTTGAAATACCTCACAGGCTGGTTTTATAGGTGTGAAAGGTGGTAGAATGAAAAGCGCAATGAAAACGTATGATGATGCTAATGGTGGTGTTCTGGTGGGTTAAAATAACTAAGAATGGCAAGGCCATCAGACTGACAGCTCGGTTACTTATAACTGGAACATCTGACTCCTGAACTGGAAAACAGACTCTTACTCTAGAACTGCAGCCAGTTTATTATGTGTGGTGATTTTCATTGCCACGTATATAATAGGAAAAGTGGCCTAGATACTGTGACATGGATACAGCACGGAAGTTTCTATCTGTTTTTAATGTTTACAGCTTTCATGACATTTAAAGTTTGTGCTATACAATGAAATGCACTTCATATGCAGAATTCTTATTCTTAGAAAATATTTGGGCAGCAGTGGGAGACCACATCCTTTAAAGCACAAACTCACTCGTGGTTTGTATTGGCAATTCCTTAGGAACAGCAAAAGCTGATTCAGGATCAGCATTTTCAGTCTCGGGCTGGTAGCTTTAGATACCTAATGCTGTGCCTAACATGTCACCCAGAGACCGGGTGCTCTTCTTGTTCAAGTAGGGAGCCCTCTGAGCTGCAGTTGAAGCCACTTGCTGGACACTTCTGAAACTCAGTTGTCACCCTTTTTTAACTGTAGAGTCAGGATTAGTAGAAACAACAGCTGCATCTTCCTTGCTGAGCTTTTTGTGATTTGCATCTGAAACTGGTTTGTGACAAGTCAGTAACCCGATGAATGTCATGTAAAACATTTAGCAGGGTAAGACCTCCTCATTAGGACTGTATCCTTTCTCTTCCATGTCTGGGTTGTAATTTTTTTTTTAAATTAAGTTACCAAGTTGTAGAATGGCCAGCATTCTATTCCTGTAAAAATGAGATGACTGACAGCATTTCAGTTGCACGGGTTCCTACCATTTGTTGGAAGGGGAAAAGATGAGATCCTACCAAATTTTTCATGTAATATATATAGAGAAAATATTATTGAGCATGTGAGAACAACTTCTTAGCAAGCAGTTTAGCTGGACCTGTTACTGATTCATTCTGATTTTATAGAGATCTTCACTAATTATGCTAATACCAATAACCAAGCCAGAGCAGAGCAGTGGGTAAATGCGTTTAGAAAAGTTGTATAGTAAAATGAAGTCTTTCATTAGATAAAAGTAATTTAGTTTCCTTCCTCCCATTCTAGACTTGTCACAGCCAAAGAAAAAACCTTTGAACAAAATCTAGCTCTTTTTTTTTTTAAAAACTTGTGGTATTAAGCCATTTCCAAAGTACAAGATTGCTGCTAGTGGAAAAGCGAAACTAATCTGGGATTTTGAGCTAGTGTAGTTTTCTTGCAAGTAATTAGCCTGTACAAAAGGAGCATTCCTCTTGAAATGACAGAGAAGTGCTAAGGACAGGATTGAAAACTGTAAATATGTTAACACTTTGAGCGAGAGCACAGCTTCAGCACTTGTTAGACTCATCAGCTGCTGTAAACAATATGGATCTTTGAAATGATCTCTGCTGAGATCTCAGCACATTAGATAATGATAGAGTTGTTCACTTTTGCTTCTTCTGTTTTGTTTTTTTTCCTTTCAGAAAGTACTTTCTGCAAGAATAGGCCTGTGATGCTGCCAGCACACACACACTTATCTTTCTCCATGAGCAGCCCCAGCGAGGGCTGCAGTGTCCCTGTGGGGAGTCAAGAACAAACCCGCAGAGCTGGGCTCTGCCGTTCCCGATTTATGCACGGGCAAGGAACACTATGTACAGCTGCAGTACAACTTTCCTCTCATGGCTGTGCCTCTACCCAAGGCTAGGAGAGGCTCTTTGAGGTCACCCAGGCTCAGTTCACAGTTAGGATGCTTCTTCAAGTATGATTTTGAAAGGCAGTTCAGGTGCTGGTGGTGGTAGTAGTGGTTTCTCTTGTGTAGCTTTGCAAAGGGTTAACAGTGACTGAGCTCACACAATGGAGGGTTTCATGTTGTGAAAACTTCATACAGTAGAAATTAATTTGAAACCAATAAATCCACTTTGCAAAGGACACTATAAAAAGCTTGCATACCACTCAGTGACCTCGCTGAGGTTCTGATTGGTGACCTACAAGTGAAAAGCTCCATGAGCCATTTGAGTCTCTGCTATTCATCTCTTCTCTCAGCTTGCTGTCTTTAAATGAAAGGACAGATCCTCAGCAGCAGGAATTGGCTCAATTCTTAGGATCAGCTGAACTGTGAAGCACAAAGTGTTTTTTCTTCAGTTGTGTCCCACATTGGTTAGATTTCCCTCCTAAGTGTTCGATACTAATCTAGTGGCGTTACTGATTCCCAAGGAATATAGGAGAAAATGAGGTGCAGAAAGCTAGTGTGACTTGTCTGAGATTTAAATCCAGGAGCTGGCATATCCGACTGCCCTCCTTATGGTCACTGAAGTTGTGCTGGGAAGAGCTTTCACCCATAAGCACTTCAGGAGCCGGCACAGAAATTCCTCCATAGGGTGAGAGTGAAGATGCAAGGTTTGCTTGGAAAAAGGAGCCCCAAGGTGCAGGTCCCTGGGGGCTTCTTAAAAGTGGGAAATGGGGTGGGACAGCAAAAAAGAAGTAGGAATGGTGAGTGGCTGGGTGTGGTGTAAGGTGAGAACATTCCTCTGGAGGGATTTGATGCTGTTTGCCTTTCCCGGAGACACAAAAAAAGGCAGGTCATAAATAAGCTCACCAAGCATCCCACCTAGCCAGAATTTGGGGGTGGGAGGGTGGAGACTCTCTAGTGTCCTCAGCAAGATCTCAGCTTTAAAGATAACCCCCTGGGGCGGGATGGTGCTATATTAGATATCAGGCTGTGAGCCAGCCAAACTCTGCTACCACTTGATGACTCACTCGCATGGTAACTGCACTTTTAATTCTAGCTGGTGTGTTTTCAGACAGAACCAGCTATTGTTTTGGGCACAGTCAATTATAAAATGTGCTCTTTTTCTATTTGCCAAATGAATACAAATGCTTTCTTAGAAGGTTTCCTAAGGAAAAAGATGCCTCAGCTACCTTCAAAAATTCCTGCTGGCAGTGCTGGGTGGCAGGTTCAGATTTGCTCATTAAAAGAGGTTATGTAATATTACTGTGATCAAAGGCTCTTTTATGGCTCTGGGGCAGGTGGGGATTCATAGTCCTTGGTTTTGGCTTTGTATAGAAAAATGTCAGGCCTGACGGAGCAGCGGTAAGGGGAACTTTTGACATTTACCAACAAGAGTTTCTTCCCAATGAATTTGGGTAAGCTGGTGCCTACAGTTTTTCTGTGCAATAAATGCCATTGCCATACAGAGAAAGGGTGTGTGTATAAAGAGGTTCCTACTCAGAGAAGATTTGATGCTAAAGACAGCTGTATTTGCCATTTCCCAGGAGATACAAACCAAACTTCTTAGGAGCAAGAGAAGCAGAGTGCCTATTTTGGTGGGGCTATTATGATTTCTTAATATAAATCTCTCCAAGTTCTATCTCCACAGGAATCCCATGGTTCAGGTTGGGGTTCTGCCTTGCTGCTGTTAGCTCACAGACTGGATGTCCCATCTGGCACACCAGGCTGCCTGAGTTTTTTAAGGAATCAGGAGCCTTATAAAATTTCCTAGCAATATGTATCCAGCATTTGAAGTCTTTCTGAGGAACAGTGCTCTTCCTTAAGGATGGTTTTCATGGCAGAAGAGCAAATGAGAGAAGTAGCTTCTCGTCCCAGGCTGCCTCTGATTTTTCAGACGTAGAGAAGAGAGGGACAGTGTGACAGCTGATCGGTGTGCCTTGCTTCATCTCTCAGTTTAGTCACTTGAAGCCTCCAGTTTGGGAAAGTACTTTCTGGGATAGCATGCTAGAAGAGGTTCTAACTCCTGGTCTGTAGCGGTCATGGCAAGGAAACTAAATGCTTTGTGCCATAGACAGCTCCCTTCTTCACTGTGCTTCACAAGAAGTGCCTGTGCAGGCCAGTTCTAAACTCAACATATTTCTCATTTCTCTGAGGTTTTGTTCTCTGCCCACCTCATGTTGGGTATCTATAAAATACCAGTTTTCTCTTCAGTGATGTTTTAATTTTTTGTTGGAACTGAGATGTTTGTAAGGTTACCAGAAAGGCTCTCTTCATATTTTAATGCAATTTTACTCTCCATTTTAACATCTCAACCTTCTGCTGGTTTACAGTAGTGAAATACCTTTTTCTTTTTTTTTTTTTTTAAGTCTCATTTTTTTTATGAGCTCCTGTCCAGGGTAATTTCCCAAATGCAGTCCAGATTGGGTAAAATGTAAGCATATTTCTGAGGTATAGTGTGGTTTGTTGGTTTGGTTTTTTTTTAATAGTAAACCACACATCAGATTAACTAGATAAAAAATAATCCCAAATCAAAACTCACAGCAGGGATTTCCCTCATTAACCTCAGGTAGACATGGGAGCATGGCAAAGAATATATTTGAAAGATGAGGGGAAAATGAAAGTCTCCTCAGCCAGTGTAGGAAAGACAGAAAGAATAATTAGACAGAGAAGCATGAAATGTCGCTAATGGTTTCATTTTCTTGATGGAGTAACCCTGAAGCACAGCTTAGGCAGAAATTGTTTTTATGACCAAATCCCAGCTAGATACCCCCAAAATGCTAAAACCCACCAAGTGGGGAACTGAGCAGATAGCTGTGTGCAGATTAATTAGATTGAGAAAATGTTTTGACAGCGTAAGCGAACATATGGAAAGAATTGAGAGAACCTGATCCAGTTCCCCATGTGTAAATGATGCCTTAGCCATAGCTCATAAAGCAAATACAGATGCAGGGGGGGGAAAAAAAATTTAAAAAAAAAAAAACCCAAACCCTTTCCTATCCCTTCCCCCAGCAAACCCCAGTCCGTTGCCAGATGGCAAATAAAAGTTTGAACTCGCTGCCTAAATGTGAGGAAAGCTGTATGCTCAGAACGAATGGGAAGAGATGGCAGCTGAATAAATCTGAGTTTTGCACCTTGAAGGAAGTGGTGCAGTTCAGCTGAAATACTGTGTGAAGTACACAGCCCAGCATCAGGATATCCTGTGCGGATGCAACCTCTCTGTTTTACTCTCCCCTGTCCCAGCGACTCCTGCTTTCTATCCTGCTTGTTTCTTTTGTTGTGTGGGTTAGAGTGGAGGCATACAACTGCCCTGCCTGCCCCAAGGGTTTTACCACCTAAAACTGAGGGTATAAAGCATTAGGACAGATGCTGCAAGCAGAGGGTGAAGAGAGAGCCAGAGAAGCAAAATACTTTGTTTCAGGTTGTGCAGAAGAGCAGCACTCCTGCGCTGTGCATACTCCATCCCAGCAGCGATGAGCATGGAGAGGGCTGATGTAGCTGACAGCAAGAACACAGTCCCCTGCTCTGGGATCTGATGGAGGAATCCACTCCCTTGCCTCACAGGTGGGCTTGCTTTCTGTTAAACAGAGCTGCCTGTCAGCATAATGTTTCCAAGCCTGACAAGTGGCTTAAATCAATATATTTTCATGTCGTTTATATGGATAAACCTCCTTAGTCTATTGTAACAGTGATGCTGTGTGTGGTTAGCAAATTTATTCCACCTCGGAAGGGGGTGATGGAAATGTGCTGCTTGTCCCAGCCAGCGGAGCAGTCGGGGAGTCTCCCCTTTGGTAAGGAAGCCACCCACAGCGTGGGATCGGTGAGGAGGCAAAGTGGGTCCCAGGTTGTGGGAGCCAGCCTGGTGGGCAACCCTCCCTGCTGCTGCAGTGGCACCTCACCAGTATCTGTGCTCGATGAACTTTAAACTGCCTCGGGTTCTCGTGCACAGACACTGTGAAGTGGACATAGGCTTCACGAATAATCTATACACACTTGTGTCGGGGGGAGTGCGGCTAAACCATGCCCCAGACTGTTGCCCACAGACTGTTGATTCATGGCACCCAGTGCCAGCAATCTGTGAAACTGAAACAGGAGCTAAACACTTGGGCTCCTTCCATTGCCCGGGTAAGATGAAACCCCTGCTAAGCTGTCAAGTTTGCATCCAAGCAGCTTTGGGCACTAAGAGGTGCCAGCAATGGAGCCCTCACAAAGCAAACTGCTTAATTATTTGATAGTCAAAGGCAACTTGGGAGAGTGTAGAGTCAAATCAACAACAAAACAACCTATATTTAGTAGCAGTGTGGCTGGAGCTTAGACCCAAACATAGTTTCCAGCTGATAAATGATGTGGCAATCATAGCTGACCCTCATCCCATTCTAAATTTGGTCTGCGGAATAAGTAATTAATATCATCGCTAGCATGACAAGCCACCCTTTACAGCAGCTGCATTGCCACTGCTGCTCCTCTTACGGCTTTGTCTGCTGGCTGGCCAGCCTGGCTGCAGCATGAGCTCTGTGTGACACTGAGCTACAGTGGCCACAACCTGTCTGACACTCAGCATTGTCACTGAAGCAGAGTAAGGGTAGGTGCTCTGGAAGCAGAAGTGGTTCCGTGGCCTTATCTGCATGTGTCTGTACTGTTAAGTGATTTCTTCCATTTGCTCTTGTCTCTGACAGTAAGGAGTGAAAACCGTGCTCCCACAGCACAGGACAGGTCAAGCAATACTTTAATGAGGTGGGGAGGGCTGCAGCAGGACAGAGAGCTCCATGTGCCACCCACAGTACACAACTAGGGATGAGCCTGGAGTTTACAGACTGCCTACAAGCCAAAACAAACCTGGGGGATCACAATGGGCTCAGCCTATGTCAGAGCGAGGTAACTGAAAATTGAAAGACTAAATTACGTGTCCCAGATAACGTGGGGAATCTGCCACAAACTTTCTGCATCCTGGTTCAGTGCTTGAACCAGAAAACTACCTTGTTGCAGCACGGGGGATCCAGCCAGGGCCCATCCAGTTGGGTTTGTCAGCTGAACTTGGATGGATTATTACCAACAGAATAATGTTGGGCAGTTTCTAAGCTGCCTGCCCAATTCCCCTCCACCACAGTAACAGTCTTCAACAGATGCACAAAGTACTCCTCTAAGATGGGCCAGTGCTGTTTTCTAACATAGGGATAGCGAGATTCAAAAGGCCAGTGACTCTTCCTGAAAGAGACTTGAACTCAGGTCCTGAGCTGGTGTCCTGCTTGCTGGACCTCCATCCTTCTATCCTCTTCTCCCTCCTCTGTAGTCTCTCTCACAGACACAGACAGAAACATCCCCTTTCTCTGAGGTTTGATACAAACACAGAAATCTATGCTGGAACACAGCAAAAGGAAAATAAAGCTTGTGTGAAATTTTCCACCTTTTCACTAAATGAATGAAAGCCAAATTTTCACACTTTGGTCTTAGGTGTGAAATTTTTGCTCAGCTCTAATATTTATCCATAATGTGTTTTAAAACTTGGCTCACTCCATTCAGAATACCACAGAGAGTTGAGTTACAGATCTGGGGCTTTGTACATGCTGCCAAGATCTGCCCCTATAACTCAAACAAATTTAAGAGGGGAAAAAAACCCACTAGAAAAATATTGTATATGGTCCATGACATGCTTTCTTCATGCAGTCATATACCACTAAAAAGTTATGTTCTGCTAGGGCTCTGTTACACAAATACATTCATGTAACTCCTGTAAGCATAGATAAGATGAATTTTGCATCTCCAGGATATTGAGTAAGCAATCACTAAATAAAAGCCCATAAGAAAGGAGCAGCCTTGCTTTCTACTCCTAGAAAAGTTTAAAAGTATTTCTTGAATATCAGCATTTCAAGAAATCTTATTTATTCCCCTCAGTCCAGATATATCTGTGCCTGGACTTCTTAAAATGATACTAGTGAGCATCTGTTAGTCTCAGCTTAGGTGTGTGGAGTAGCGATGAGTGAGAGAGGCTCGTTGCTGCTGAAGAATGGTAAAATATTATTACATATAATCTTATTTACTGCATTTGTTATGAGGGCTTAGAAGTGTAAGTCTGTTATTTTAAAGGTACTTACACCTGCTGAATTCTGCAAAGCAGAACAAATCTGGTGGGGAAGAATGTTCCTACATCGCAGTCTATCGTGAATGGGGCAGCTCTGAGGTTCTTCACCTGTGGTGCTGGGTTGGTACAGAAACACAGGGAGTCTGGGTGATGTTGTCAAGGTAAGGAAGGTGAAATTTACTTTCCAGAGCTCTGTGTGGTTCAGAAGTTCAGGCTGACTTTCCACACGTGCACTCCTGTCGTTCTCAGGAATACGTGAAGAGCATGTTTGCTGGTACAGATTTCTCACCACCTTTGGCTGTGAGAATGGCAGTGTTTGATCTCTTGGCCTGGGTTGTCACGATAAAAATGAATATGATTTCCTCCTCTTGCATAAATAGTGTGATAAAGTGAATTAACTTTGGCTTGGGAAAAAGAAGAGCAAGCCATACATCACATTCCAGCTCATTCTGAGATTCCTGAATTAGTTACGTTACAGTTGATGATCCAAAACTGGTTTACAGGAGGGTGATTTTTCATCCTTCCCACCATTGTAGGCCAGGTGTTCAGGGCTGTCACTGGACAAGCCACAAACCAGTTTTGCACAGAGAAAACTTGCTTTGTTGGCATTTGAGTGCCCCCCTTGGTTTTCATGTTGTATAAGGATCCTTCCTGCGAGTCGCTGGCACGCTGTTGCTGCAGCGTGGTATACCCAGAGCTTTGCTGTGTGCTTTGGTCCATGCAGGCCAAATGCTTTCAGCCACCAAAATGGTACAGTTCCACTTTAGATGGCAGGCAGTTGTTATCCCTGTTAATAACTGTGCTAGGGAAAAGTCCAAACATTTCTTGAGATTATCAAAATGAGTAAGTGGGGAGAACACAGCTCGGAAATTGGTTTTGTGCTCGGATGCCTCATCCATTTCACTTCAGGTACAATTTTTCAAGTACCTAATAAAGCAAAAGCCCAGCTTCTTGGGAGACTGATGTTCCCAGCTCATTAATTTCAGTGGGATTTTGTTACTTGACTTCCTTACCTCCCATAAGGCTGGTGTCCCTAAATCTGATTTCTCATTTGATGTGTGCTTTTAAGGGCTGACATCCCATTAATTTTCAGTAGTACTCAGCCATATAAGTCCTTGAGTCACTACTGAAAATCAGACATAGGCGCTGTTCACGTGTGGGCTAATCCCAAGGGAGACGAGCTCCTCTTGTGGGTCGTGCTGGGTTCTCTGAGACGGCCCTTGCAGGGCCTCTTGGGTAGGGAATCAGAGGAATGGTGTCCCAGTCCAACACTGGTTCTTGTGTGCACCTCTGGTGGGTTCCTGCTGCCAGGCTTGTTCTGGCATGGCAGAGTGGTTTGCTGCACTGCAGGCTGCAACACAGCATTGAAACCCTTTTCCTTTCCAGTACTGGATGGAAAACAGTTAAAATTTCCAGCTTTTATATCCTGTATCAAAATGGGGTTTCCCTAGGAGAAACCTGGGTTACAGAGAGAGATTCCCTGGGAGATCTACTGCCCCTTGAGGCTACACAGGTGTTTTAAGCACATCCCTGCCCCAGATCGTGCCAAAGCAAGCTGAACAATTACTCATCTTCCCAGCTGGGTCATTCTTCCAGCAGCAAACCAGCACCTTGTTCTGACATCTTGGTGAGGATTTGGTTCCCTGGGCCTGTGCCTTCTGTCCTGGGCAGGGTAACCCCGTTTGACTAATTCTGTCCATGGTAAGCAGAGTGTTTACTGGCTTGTATCTGTCTCAGCGTTGACGCTCTAACAAAAGGTTAGAAACCATGAATGCATCCCTTTATTTCTGCTCCACAGTGCCTCTCTTTTTTTTCTGTGTAAACCCTTCACTTGCCTCTTGCCCAGCCTTTAGAAATGATGATCAAATGCGAACTTCTGGGGTTTATTTATAGCATAGCCTTTATGGAAAGAGAGAAAAGAAATGATTAAAAAGCAATTTTACAAAATATTTTGTTTTAAGACAGAATTCATTATGTTTAAATCACTGTATTCATTGTACTGTCTAGACTGGCAAACAAAGAAGATAGAGCGTCATTCAAATTAAGATTGTGAAATTCTTGATGACTGGAATTATGGATTTGGATGTCAACCCTCAAACAAACTATTTCTGAACAGCACTATTATCACTTTGCTATATTTAAGGCTTTGTTGGAGACGGAGCAGTGCACAAGGTTGATCTGATTCAGTAATGCGATTCTAATGTTCCTTTGTTTCCCATTTCATTACAAATTCATATTTTCAATGTTCTGTTCTTCTTTGTCCCCAGAAAATTGTTGAAAAGACTTTCCTCTGGGAGTAAAGTTTTTGTTCAAACTAACAATGACCAAACTGACTTTAAAAAACAAAAAACACACAACTGAAATGCAAATTAAGAGAGGGAATTAATTTAGGATATTTTGAGCAACCTAGAATGACTGACTTGTTGAAAATCGTTGGCTGGGTATTTTTGTAACGTGTTATGCCATGTTACTGTGGTAGTTTCTGTAAGACTTTTAATACTGCAGATTCACCAAGACCTGTGCATTTCCAGTAGAATTAAAAATACAACAGTATTTACCCAATAAACCAGAAAGACTGCATTAGCTAAAGGTGGGTAGAGGGATAAGCCAGCAGATCAGCAGCCAGCCTATGTTCCCTAGTTTAGATCAGCACTTAGGGACCAGATTTCCTTTAGGGACCTCTCTAGCCTGTCTTGTTCCTGGCCTAATCCCAGAGCCATTTAGGTTGGAAAAGACCCTTAAGATCATTGAGTCCAACCATAAAGCATGAGAGGTGGCTCCCTCCCCAGCTGCACCTGGGGTTCCAGGTCTGAGGAGGCCTCACAGGGAGCATAGGAGCTTTTCCTCAGCCCCATGGAGACTCCGTTTGGGCTTTTGAAGGCCGGTGCTGCTAAGCCCACGATATCACAGGTGCCCCCTGAGGTGCTGGGCCCCAGCAGCCTGGTGAAGGTACTGGAGGGGAGCAAGGGGATGTGGGGGAGGGAGGGAAGGAGCTAGGGCTGAGGCAGGCTGCCCTCAGGCCTCTGCGCCTGACAGAGTCGGGGCTGGTCTCTGTTCTCTCTTAAAGCAGCCTGAGGAGACCTGGAGTTAGATGAATAACAGCGTAAAAATAAAACCTGTCCGAAGACATGTTTATCTCAGAGGGCTGGCTTACTTCCCAAAGAAGCAGGAATGCATTTTCAGAGCTGGAAGTCGTAAGAGGCCCCAGAGTATGTGTGTGGAGCACTGACCTCAGGAGCAGGACATGTCCTGGGAATGGTGCTGCTTGTGTCCCATTCTCTTCACACAGGCCCTGCCTGTGCACTGAGGGGGTGGATGGCAAAGTTTGTCTCTCCCTTTCATTTTTTGTTGGCATCTGTGGAAAAAAAAAGTGGATTTTTCTGAGACATTTAAGTCCTTTAGGTGTCTTGGGTTTATTTTCACGAAGTATCTCCAGGGCAATTGAAAAGGAGGGGTAAAGCAGGGAGCAGGAGGCAAGGGGACTCTTCCCATTAGTGACAGTGCTTCAAGGGGCTTTGCCTCTGCCTTGCATTTTCTTTAAGACACAGCGCTACTTGGAACAGCAGCATTGATCCAAACAGAAAGAATTGCCTTTATTGAGGGGTTTTTTTATTGTGTTCATTCAGTTTTTTGGGGGTAGCTTCCAAATCCAGCTGGCTGTGTAGGGGAGTTGTAAGAGAGAGGCCATTGTGAACAGGAGCAATGCTTGAGCTAGTATCACCTGTTAAGGAACAGGGAATAAAATGCCCGTTTCTCTTACTGGGAAAGATACTGACCTTTCCGTGCCAGGATTTTAATCTGTCTGGTGTGCAGAGTCTGTGTGCCAGCAGGCTCACATGTCCCAGAGAAAAGAACACACTATCTCACTGGAAGTGTTATTTCAAGGGTGTTTCATGGGGAATCAAAGTGCAATCAACTTTTGCACACATGAAGTATGGGCCTACGGGCACACAGAAATACTCCCTGCCATTTGATCAGAAGCCCTAGCAAAGTAAAAGATGAACTGTACCATCCCTGGCACTGCTTTTTACTTCAGTACAGCCCGCTTACATCCCAGCATTTAGGTGATGATCATATTTCTTTAACACAGGGGAAATGGGAAACCAGACGATTAAGGTCTGCCCATCATCTGCCTTACCCACAGAGCCTCCCTGCCTGTCCTGGGCCAGTGGGACTGGGCTTATGTTTCTCATCTGCGTTGTAAAGTTCTGGAAGATCCTTGGCTGTAAAACACTGTTGGATTAGTGGGAAGCAAAGATTTTACTACAGCAGATACTACAGCCTGTAAAATCATCTAACCTTTTTACATACGTAACCATAGTGTTTGACTAGACGACCTCCAGCAGCAGTATGGGCTGACTGTTCTCCAGGGTCGTTCTGATGCTCTCCCAGTGCTGTGCATTAGGCACCCACAGTAACACAGATTTATGGTCCTGCTTAGAAACTACAAACACTGATCAGATTTAGTCAGATGCTGATTTTTTAATCCTGATATTTTATGCTTAACAGTGTTTCATGTGAAAACTACTGCTTTAATGCTCCCTGTGAAATAACTTCCATGGCAAATAGCCTGTGCCTGCTGCCTCCACCCTTGCCTGAGAGCTTGGGCCTCAATTAACATCAGTGATTAGTGTCTCATTCCAACAGGATCTCTCAGAAGAGTCCACAGAAAATCTGAATCTCACAGAGATTGGGAAAGGAACCAAATTATTAAATCCTCTCCCTTCCACATGTGACTGTCCCAGAGATTCCTTCTGCAGGGGATTCTGTGAGATCCCTTTGTCTGCTTTTGCTTTGGCCAAAAGTGGAGCAGGATCAAAGCCTGTGTTTACACTTTCATACTGGAATGGTAATGGGAGTGCAGCTGTGGGCTCTGTGATGGAACTTTGCAAGTTACCTTTAGCTCTGGACGCACCCCAGTCCTCCCTCGCTGCAGGGAATTTGTACTTTATGAATATGATTAAGGGATCTCATGTAAACTATCATTTTATTTGAGAAATCTCCCCTCTGGGGATGCAGCATTTAACATTTCCTTTGGTTAGTGTAAATAATAAAAGATAAGTCTGTTCTGCCTCGGACTCCCAGTAAGAAAGAGGAACAGATTTTGGTTTGCTGAGGGGTCTGCAGTACTTTGTTCTCATGACTACTATATAATGGGATTGAACATATTTTATGCCATCTGGCCTGCTCAGCCGAAACAAAATACACCAGTAATGTTCCGATTGGTTTTGAAACATCTTGTTCTTGTCAAAAAGTATTTTAAATCAAACCAGGCTTTTCCAGTTTGTGTTTTGTGTCTTTTACTAGGAGGCCATGGCGAAAATGGGGAAAATTGGGAGAGTCGTGCAGCCTAACCACGAGCACAAAAGGTAATTCCTGCAGGTGAAGTTACGGTCTGTCTCTCTGCAGCCCAGCTCCAGTGCAGCAGCGTTTGTCACCCAGTTTATGTGAGAATTAATGGGCACCCAGCCCCTCGCAGTGGCTGAAACCACTCATTGGGGTCTGTGGGACAGGAGCGCTGGGGCCTGTACAGCTCTGCCTGTGCTTTGGGGAGCAAACAGCACCAGTGTGCCCAGTGACCGCAGGCCCTGGCTCAGCCCATTTCATTATTGTGCTCCAGGGTGCCCAGAGCCCTCTGCTTAGTGGGTCCCAGAGCTCTCTCTCCACTCCAGCCCTCTCTCTGCTCCGGGATGCCCAGAGCCCTCTGATCCAGCCCTCTCTCCGGGCTGCCCTGAGCCCTCTCCCCGCTCCAGCCCTCTCCCCGCTCCAGCCCTCTCCCCGCTCCGGGATCCCCGAGGTCCCGCGGCAGCGGGGCGCGGGCACCCCCTGGCGGCAACGGGCGGCCCCGGGGGAGCGGGGACGGCCCACGGGCGCCCCAGAAACCCGGGGGAGGGGGGGAAGTGTGGTGGTTTGGGGGTGTGTTTGTTTGTGTGTGAGTGCGTGTTAAACGGTTGGGGAGACGTGAACTCACCGTGCCGCGTATCCGACCAGGGATGAACGGGCAGAGGAACCGCCAAGCCCCGGTGCCTCCCCGCGCCTGCCGCGGGATGCTCCGAGGACGATCAAAGCTGGCCGAAGGGAGAAGGGAAGGGAGAGCTGGAACCTGACATCTTTTGGGTGGGAACTGGGCTCTGGAGTCCTGCGCACAGGACTTGGTGAAAGTTGCAATTAGGAAGGAGTCAAAGCTGCTTTGATGTTAAGTGAAGGGAGCACATACATCTACTGCAGGGGATTTAGATCTTAAAATCTCAGGCTCTGCTGAAATTAACTTTCCTACACAGGTTTTATGACAAGAAGTATGAAGTATTCTTGAAACTTGTGGAACATCAGAGGGAGTATCGCTCCATCATGAACAGCTTCTAATCCATGTCACGTACTCTGGGACAGCAGGGATAACGACTTTCCATGTACTTATGAGGAGGGTAATTTCTTCTTACTGTACCGCCCATGGTAAAAACAGATTTCATCATTTAAGGTGTGTGCTTTAATTTTTAATGAGAAATAAAATGCATGCACTTCACTGTGAAGCACTGGGTACTTTCTGTCAGCAGTCCCTGTACCCCAGGGACAAGGAATCATCATTTGCTCCAGCCAGAGAAGACAAAATGAGCAAACCAGCTGCTGGTGCCTCACTGCCAGGATTTAGACTGGCCGCAAGCAGAACCAGCATGAGGAACAACGTAATGGACTCAGGTGGACTGGAATTGCTGCCCTTTGCCATGCTTTTCACAGGTAACTGCACCTGGCAGTCACACACAGGCCTTTTAATTTGGGTATCTATCATCTGTTGCAGCTAAGACCCAAACACGATCTCCACTGGAAAGTTCTGTTTGTGTCTAACTGATTATAGCACTCCCTTGGTGGCCGATATTTGAGAATCACTTTTGCAACTGCACAATCGTTTTTTCTCTGTTTTCTTCTGTTTCCTGGTCACTTTTTTCCTATCTCTTGTTCTTGCAGCGCAGTCGTTTCTCTATCAGTAATTTGTGCCATTTTCTCTTCTGCAAGTAACTCGCCCTCAGTGCACACTAATCCCTGTGCAGATGGGAAACAGCCCGCTGTTGACGTTGAAAGACCAGGCTGAGCAGACACAGTTGCTGAAAATATGTTCATAATGCAGGTGAATTCCACCCGTCCTGCCAGCTGCCTCGCAGGGAGTCAGCCCTGAAACAACCCAGCTCTCCTCGTGTGCATTCTCATCACGTTGCTGCAGCCAGACCCAGTTCGGAGCCTTGTGCGTCTGCACAGCCAGCCGGCTGCAGCAGGCACAGGGAAGGCAGAGGGACAGAGAGGGCTTTCCTGCCTTGGACTTGGATTTGCCAGTGCTCAGAAACCTTCCTGGCTGCCGGCTGGCCAAATCCAGTCAACAGAAGGTTTTTCTTTGTTCCCAGGTAACTTTGAAGGCTGCCCTGGATAGTTAGTGCTACAAGGCACTGCCAGGCTCATGCTGAGAGGTCGTGGCACAGCTGGGCTGTGGGAGCAGGGAGTTTGGATGCCCTGGTTGTATACAGCAAAAACATTACACCTCTGACAGCACAAATTGTTTGATCTTGTAAGATCCAAATACTGCCAAGTGGCTTCATTGAAATGCTCTCAGAAATTCTTTCTTTCTCTGCCATTTGTCCATTACTTAATAAAAGACGCTGTTCTGTTTAAAAAGCAAAACCAGGGTCCCCAGCTGAAGGAGAGGATTAAGAAGTGAGGGGTGAGAGAATAGAAGAGCACATTCAGATCAGCCACAACTCTGTTACAGGTCACTCATGAGAACCCTTCTTTTCTTCCACTGCCACCCTCTTGGTGAGCCTGTCTTAGGTGGGAGAAACAACCCTCAGCCCTTTCCACAGAGCCAGCATCCATACAGATGGACTCCATCTTTGTACGCTTCGCTTGATAGAAATCCCATTTAGCATTGGCATAGGCTGCGATTCCCAGTTAAATGCAAACAGAAGTTACACAATAACAGAATTACACTTAGAGAACTTGGAAAATAATTGTTTCAGGGTTTTTTTTATGTTACTAGTCAGCACTCAAAAACATCTGGTAATTTTTTTTTAAAGAAACAATGCACTTCCTGCCTTGTAGTTCATGGAAAAGTAATTGTTGCTGTTTCCAAAGTACCCATTGTTAAGAGAAACAGCTTTACAAGTTCAGGGACATAATTAAAGACAATGAAAGTTGATGGGAATAAAATGAAGAAACATCATAACAAAAAGAGTGTAACAAGCCAGAAAACAACTACAACATGATGGTATATCATAGCTTACAATTCAAGGGCACAATAAAATATGTCAACTGAAAAGATGTAGAAAGAAAAACCAGTTGGAGACCAGAGTGTTGTAAACAACAAATATTCATAAATGTTAATACATTTTATTCACGGGTAAGACTGAAATCCATTGACTGCAGATACATAGCCAATGTACAGGTTGTACAGGGACAGATGTGTAGGGATGTCTGGTCCTGCACCAGCATTTTTAACTCTTTGCAGCTCAGCACAAGCGGACATGCACGTGTGCACCCCTCTTCCCCCCGCCCCAACCTCACCAAGCTTCCATAAACTTCCGGCTATTTATAGCATCGTCACAAAACTGGCCTTGATCTCACTGGCTGAACCGGTACCAAGACTTACAAGGAAATCACAAGGAGTGTATGAAGTCTAGAAAGGAAACAAACAGTCGAGCTGAGTTTGTTGAAGCTTCGATGCCCAGAGTTCAAGGAAGCCGTGTACCTTACCCGGGCTTCTACAAACAAGTTACACAGACATTTGTTCGCATACCTTGCATGATTTTTTTGCTCCCTTTAAAATACTTCTGCTTTATAGTTGCATTTTTGTTCCAAGCCAGTGTTACTACCAGTTTTATATTATCCATTTTTAATCAGGACTGTACTCATTGCAGAGCTGTAAAAAATCTGTGTTCCAGGGATGTGTAATCAGCTGTGACAACACAAAGCACTGCTACAACATTTTGTAGTGGTACTATCTGACATTCCTTGTGTTACACAAGACCTAGCAAATTGTGCAGTTTGCTAAGTTCTTAAATTAAAATTTTATTCAAATTGAGCCAAGATGTAAAACGTTAAAGCTCAAGAGTTTTAAAAACTCTTCAACTGCAAGCTGAGTGGCGTTGTAGTTTTAGGCTCTGTTCATAGCTTTAGGCATTTTCAACTCAAGCACTTTGTCTGGAGATGAGTTACAGAGAAGTCCAGCGTGAGAGAGTCTAGCAAGTACCAGTGGTGTGTAAAACCAGCCTTCTGAGCGCCCACACACCACATCCCTTGGCCACACCACGTGCAGCTGAGCCTTGCTTCAGCCTTTGTCAGCCGCAGAATGACAAGTCCGTCACCCCCATCAGAGAAGCTGGGTGAGGTTTGACTGAGGGATCCAGAGTGGAGTTGGTCAGGACTCTGACAGCATGCTCTGAGCTGCTGACCGTGCCATGTTCACCCCGTTAGATGCAATTTGCTGGCAAATGTTTATCACGCAAATTAAAAGGAGGGAAACAACCACCATGTCATCAGCTGTTCCGAGCGTCCTACAGAGAGGTCCAGGCTTTGTGTCAAACGGAGAAGACAAGCATATGATGGTTCCAAAGGAGCAAACAGCAACTCTCAGGAAAAAAATCCACATGAGACCACCCCAGGTGAAGATTCCTCGCAGGGCAAGAGTCAGGAACAAGGGCATGTCATACAGGTAATCTGCAAACTAAATACTCAGATGCGTTATGCTATTTTTGCATTCTGAGGCCTGCCATTCTTTCAGTCCAGTGTGTCTCAAGAACTTCTAGATTCACATCTCTGGAATGTAGAAGCTTTCTGTGCTGTCCAAATCCACCTATGCTGTTCAATCACCCTGCAGTACCTAGAGGCACACTTCTCTAAAAGGAATCCCCACTCGCCCAAGCACTTTGAAAGCAAAGAATTGTGCTGGACATTGAATCCTTTTGGAAGTGGCTGCACTGAAAAAATGCCTGCCCTTAAAATCTGGCTTCAGTGTAGGCTGTGAATTATGGAAAAAAAGGCCTCCGGGCTTGCCTTGGTGTGGACAGGAGCTGTAGGGCTGAGGGACTCTTTCTCTTCATTAATGCTAGTCTGTTGGGTTGAGAATATTCCCCTCCACGGTGCTTAGATTAGTCCGCAGACTGAAACAGAGTCTACAGCCCTTTCTGGCCCCTACCAGGATGTGACAGGTGAGGAACGTTTACTTTGGTGATACTCTACACCCTGTCGAGAGTGGGCTTCACTTGTGCCTTCAGCCCTCATCTTTCACATCATTTCCATTGCCTGTCATGTCTCTGTACCAGCTGGGATTCCAGCTCTAAGAAAGTGCAGAGCCAGTCTGGAGTGTCTGAATTTGGCAATACCTTGGGGAAAAAACAGCTGCTTTCCAAGTTGGAATCTGGTTTGAAATTTTAGAGGCAACTTAGAATTCTGGAGTTCAAATCTGAGTTCAGATTTGAAAGTTCCAGCCTGACTAGTTCTAGTTCTGCTTCGCTTCCTGTATTTCATCTCACACTGCTTCTTCCTCCCTGCCAGGGTGGCTGCAGAAAGTCTCCTCTGAGTTAGGAACTCTGAGAAGGTGCTGGACCTAGCAGGGAGTGAAAGCACTTCCACTATGGTATTGCCATCACTGCATGGACAGGTAATTCACATAGTGATGCAAACTAGCTGTCATTGCTGGGCTTTGTTCAATCCTCTACGTGTTCACGCACGACTAACTAGGTAAATGTAGATCTCTAAATACTTACGTGTCGAGGTTGCCCCGAGAAACGCTTGTTGTAATCTCTAATGTCATGTACAATTTGTTTACTTGGCTTATCTTGCTGCTTTTCACAAGAGATGCCATCCAGAAGAACCACCTTCATAGAAAAGAAGGAGGACATTAGCAGTGTGTGTTTTAAAGGCCAGTACAATGTATAGTGTTCTGTGGGCTGTGTCTGTCCACCGTCTCCTCTCACAACAGGACCTTTGTCTGACTCCAGCAGTTCCACAAGAGCCAGAACATTTTCCTGTTATTACCTGTGTCCATCCTTCCAGTGGAACAGGCAGCCCTAACCAGGGTCAGAGGAGATTAGGAGCTTCCAGACCGCTTTTTATGGGATGTTATCCCGCAGATTCAATAGACTGTACAAAGCTAAAATCCTGGAGGCCTGTGTAATATTTCAGAGAGTTGCCTGATGTGACATATGTCAAATCACACGTGCAAATGGCTGGAGGGTCGCTCGGGTCTCAGTAGGTTTTGAGATGCTATGGAAAATTAGGAGGTAGATAAAGCTGGTCCTGAGAGCTCATGCTTGTCATGTTGTATGTATCATAGTGCAGACGTGTAGAAGGGAGGTAGGTCTTACCTTTTGTCTGCAGAGAGGGCAGGTTATTGCCGCTAACCAGGGACTGAGCTTCCAGTATGTGATCAGACAGGAACCTACCAAGAATTAAAAAAAAAAATTGTATTGAGATATATGAAATATGTTGAAGGATATTTATATATCCAGGGAACTTATCCGTACTGATAAACCCTCTTTCTACAACTGACTGTAAAAGGAATGTGATTCTTTGCTGTTGCTTTACTATGTGGTTTTACTCTGCAAAGCGACTGTAAAAGTGAGCCTCAGCTCTTCTGCACAGGTCTGCACAGAGACATGTGCATCTCCGCAGGGAGCCTTTGGGTCAGTTTCTTTTGCTATGGACACCAAGCTCTTCTGTGTTCCTCTGGCTATGGCTGAAGCACTCGGGAATGGAGGTGCCCTTCGGAGCGCAGTGTTGGCTGCCATGCACAAAAGCAGGGCAGCTGCATACAGGTGGGGTTCCGCCAGAGCCAGGGGGTTTTACGGCTTATGAGGGCTGGTTATCACAAATAAACCAGCACACACAGCCAAGGGACAGCCTGGTAATGCAGGTTCCTGGTGCCATAGCACATATCTTGGTGGTAAAGTACCACAGATCAGGCTGTTTGGTCTGTTTGTTTGGGATTTTTTCTCTTTCTCTTACTATATTTCAACTCCATTGCCCTTCTGGAACTGCAGAGCTCGGGATGAGGGAGTTGCAGCAATCTTTTTGATATTTCTTGACCAGACAGCTGCAGACTAATTTCCAAATAACCTCATCTCTTCTTATACAGACGTCTCAGGTGTGAAAGAGGGCAGAGGCTGAGGACAGTAAGATCAGACTGCGCATAGAGCTGACAGCAGCTGTTGACATACGTGAATGTCAGCACTGGCACTAACAGCAAAAGCAGCAAAGCACAAAAAGCATCTAATGAGAAGCAGCCCAGCTTGGCTCTCAGCTCCCAGGCTCGCGGCTCCCGGGCATGGTGTGACAGGTCAGGAAAAAACCATCCCTTAACATTTCAACTGATGAGATTTGACAAGGCCCCCAGTGAAAACAGAAGCAGAACGCTGTGCTTGGGATTGTTTTATTGAATTGAACAACGGTCTTTGTTCTTAGAAATAACCAGCAAACAGTTTCTTGTAAGCAGTGTTGTAAGGAGATGTCTTCAGGAGCCCTCGGTGCAGCATGCCTGAAATCCAGTATAGCAATGTTGGTGATGCTAACAGTTGTGCCCTGTGCATACTACTTTTGGCCCATAGATATTTCTGTGAACCTCTGTCTTGTGCTTCTCACTTCTTCATTAGAGCACGGGGTTTTTCTTTATGACTTCCCCACTTTGTTGACATATTGGGCCCAGTTCCCTGGGCACGTGTCCGTGTTCGTATCTGGCATCCCCACGCAGGACGTGTGGCTGTGGTCTGGCAGGCGGCTTCATGCTTTCTCTTGAACTTCTGCATCTGACAACCATCACCCTGACTTCTTCAGGAACTGCTTTGACCCACTGGGTCCAGATCCAGTATCATGATCCACATGGCTTTATTGATGTGCCTGTGTTCGGTCCCAGTGATGACAGAGGGGCACTGATGGATCCCATAGTTCCTCAGGGGCTTTCAGAAAGAAGCCTGTGGAAATTAAATTGTTCTGCATGCAGAATCCTTTGTTTCGTGGAACAGGAAAGGAGGGAGTCCTCTGAAGTTGACCTATTTGTGCTTCGGTGCATTTTTCATAAAATAGACAAAATCCTGTTTTAATCTAGCCTGCTGCAGAACCTTCTGAGGGTGTCTGTAGGTTTCTCTAAAATACCTCTGTGGTTATTGTTAATTAGAAAAAAATAATATTGCTCAAGGATCGCTTTTCAGTTGAACTTCCTGAACATATGGTTCAAACTGAAGCTGAAAAGGAAAACTTCAGGACAAACTGTATGAATTACTACTAATAATAAAATCAGACATTTTTTTATAAGTCCACATTAATCTTCTTTAAAAGCTCTGGGTTGACCACATTTTTTAAATAAAACTTTTACCAGAGCGGAATTTATTAAGAGAGCTCAGTGTTGCCTTAGCTCTGTTCCACAGGGCATCAAGAGAAGTTTTATTACTGATTTCAGTCACAACAGACTTAGATCTATGCAGAATGGTTTTGATAAGCCCAATGTAAAGTTTTATTGGTTTAAGACATGAAAAACAGACACGTTACAGAGGCCCCTTCTACTATATAAACACAGCCATAATGTATATAATGCATTGCACTGGAGTCAGTGCTTCAGAGTGTAAATGATGATGTACTTGAGGAAAATAAAGCCCAGCTAAATACATACAGCTAACAATAACAATATATACCAAGCTTGATTATGCTACCTCTTCTCTGCAGATCTCAAAATAAAATAAAACTAAAGTCTGCATCTTTATGTCATATTCACAGATGGAAAAGGGAAAATTAACCAGGCCAGAGAAAGGGGAAAGTTGATGATCTTTGTTGTTATGTCTGTCTTTGTACTTGAAACTGTAACTACTGTGACATGATTTGAAACAGGTTTTGAGGCCATATGCTTAGTGTTTGTCCTGGAGCGAGTTACATTCAAAGCATCCTTTTCCTGTGTGTTATAAAACGGCATTATAAGAACATGAAATGACCCAAACTAATAAATGGTGTCACTCATGAGGTAGATGAACCCTCAAAGTGTCCCTGCCTGTCTGTGATCTGCTGATCTGTTGTGGTTTCAGAGGATGGAGATCATGGCAGTGGTGGTGAGGAGCTGTGCTGTGCCAGCATCATTTCAGTCTGGAGAAAGATGACAGTTGCTGAAGATAAAAACTCCATGCTTTTATTGCACGGGCCCTTGTTCTCATTTATGCTTGGGTTTTTTTATGACACTCTTAATGTGTTGAAAAAAGTGTAAATGGCTTGTAAATGGCTTGTAAATATAACTTGCACTTCCTTTAAGGTCTTTGTAAAATGCCAGAGCAGTAAAAAGGAGCTTCATGGTTCTGAGCAGCGCCTTTTGATGTACCTTGCTGTTGCAGCATCGGATACCACTGCCTCCAGCTGCCTGCCAGCCCCTCTGCCAGAGATGGCTGATCTCACACTGCACAGTAGCCTCTTCATGGGCAATTTTAGGTTCTTTGGGTCATGAATTGCAGTCCTCTTCTGCCAGCCCTGCTCTGGGGAAGTCAGTGGAACCTGGTAAGCAGCTGGGGCAGTCAGGCTCTAAACTTCACCTGCAGATTCACTGGGCAGCATAGTCCGAGGGCTGAGGAGAACAATGTCCAGTCCAAGTGTGCTGGTGGCCTTATCCTATCACCTTTCAGAGCAGGTGCAGAGCTCCCACTGGCTCTAGTGGTGCAGAGTGGGGGCCTTAAAAGTCCTGAAATACTCTTTATAGATGCAGTTGTGACTATAACTCCTTGCACTCTTCGGTGCTTCAGCCTTTTATTCCCTTTGAAAAATGATTTAAATTTTGTGATCCCAGCCATATGGCTTAGCAGACTCAAAGAAGGCATTTAGCAGACACATTTATCCAGGGAATTATGGTTTTACTTAAGATTATCCCCTGAGTGTTGGTGCACTGGGTGAGGGGGGAAGAACATACCACAGGCAGCCTCAGCAGAAGGTAGCCTCAGCCCCTCTAAACCTGGAGACAGATCCTGGGCTGGAATAAAGAGTTATGGAGCATGCATCATGATGAGATGTCTTCAAACGTTTTTTCCCCCGTTATGACTACACAGTTTACTTAAATAAAAAGATAAATAGACTAAAAGGAACCTTATGCATGACTAGAAACTCACTTTTTGAATCACTATATAACTCCTGCTATTTTATTTTTTTTAGAAAGCTTTTACAGGACTACAAAACAAGGTAGTTACGGGCTCTTGCTCTAGATCACGTCTGCTTTATTGTAGGCAGATGTTTCACATGGGAAGGAAGCCTATGGAATTCAATCAGACCTGAGCCCAGTGTGGTTTACTCCCAATTTTCACTAATATAAAGACAATCAGTCAATTTTATGGGATAGCTGGGGTTTGATGCTGTTCAGTAGTGACATGTAAAAAGACAAGCTGTCTTCCCAGGAGTGAATTCATGCTTGAAGGTAAGATTTCACATTTGTTACAGTATGAGCTTTTACAGTCACAAACTCTATAATTGTTATACCCTTGGTTTTTATAACAGGGGTTTTTTTGGCATCACTGAATACAAATTGTGGGGCTTCCTGGTGCATTTCACCCCTTCCATGGGTCTGTGTTGTGTTGTGTTGTGTTGTAGCAGTGTCCTGTGAAATCATCTGTAGCTTCTTGTCATCTTAAGACTTCTTGGGCATTTGAAAAGTGGCAAAAGCAATGAGCAACTAAAAATACCATTAATGATTTCTCTCAGGGATATTACCTAAATTAATTGCAGGGAGAAGGCCTTGGTCCTGGTTCTTACTCAGGACTTGAGACGCCTGTAAGAGCTGTACTTTATTCAGCAGCCTCTAAGAGCACTGCACTGTCAATCCAGAAATCTTACCACAGAATAAATGTCCACAGTTGGTTTCTACTGGGAAAGTAGCTGTCTGGAGACAGATGGGGCAGCTGAAGTCACTGTGATTACCAGGTCGCCAAATTCGGAGTGATTCCTGAAAAAGAAGTAGTACAGAGTCCTCAATAAATTAGTATTTGGATTGACATATCCACTTAATTTAGTATGACTAGCAGAGTCACAGAAGCTATGTATAGATGTCACACACAACTGGTAGTTACGCCAGTAGATAATGAAAATTAGGCAAAAAACCCCTAAGTGCTTTGTGTAATCCTGGAGAGAGGACCCATGGCAGAGTAAGAGCCTGAGGTGGGCTAGGCAGGGTTAGGTTGTGGTTGGACTCCGTGATCTTGAAGGTCTCTTCCAACCTAAGTGATCCTATGATTCTGTGATCATGCTGCTAGTGATATGTCCACACACTGCTGGTAATACCTGTGTCCTGAAAGCCACTCAGGTTTGAACTGCTGGCTTGCCTAGCTGTCACTACTAGCCAGGCAGTGCCTGAAATCTGCCTCAGTAGGTTTTGGATCTTTTCCCTCCTCCTTTGGAGTCATGTGTGTGACTTAAACGTACGGAAATCAAGTCCAGTGCGTTCTCTGCCTTCCTTGGGTGACAGAACGCTATCCTCAGTGTGTTCCATAGGGGATGAAACAAGATGACTCCTTTACTTAAGTAAATAAAATGCTTCCTAACAATCCTTCCCTTTGCCTAGCAAAGTCTGTAACTAAGAGTAATAGCAAGCTTTGTTTTTACAGCAAGAAGGTAAGACTTCTCTAAGCCTCTGGAATGCTAAAGAGGCATTCTGAAGCACATTTGTACTAGAGAGACTGAAGGATGTCTTTGCTCCTAAATCATTGCATGAAGGCAGTAAAAATCTACTTGGCTGTGTATTGGGCTGGGCTGGGATTGTTTGATACAGTGGGAGATAAAAAAAAGAAAGATTCTTGTACTATGAGGATGCCTTACCACACTGAAAGTTTCTGGTACCTTCATTACGATGCATTAGATTAGCTGAAATGGATGATGTGCTCCCTACTTCGGCTTAGCATACCATGGAGAAACTTGTGTTGGACCACACGTTGGCTTGCCACAGCCACAGTGAGATCGGTCTTTGAATAATGTGGCAGTGTCCATCCTTTCTCACAACAGGAGAAAGATTTCAGTGTGTCTGTCGGTCCCAGAAGCAAAGGAGCACTTCTGGAATTGGGAAGGAACTTCCAAGGATGTTCCTCCACTTTAAGGCAGTCGTGAAGAGGTTACTGACTGTCCTCCACTGTCTACACTTCCAAGTACTTGACTATTAGTTTTTATAAAGAGAAAATGGAATACATTTGATATTTTGCATATCAAATACTGGAAGATCCTGAGTGACTGTGAAGAGTCGAGCTCATTTGAAAACAGACAAATACTTTTTTTAAGCAAAAATAATTCCAAGGAAGAATAGAGAGGTTGTCATGTCAGTCTGCCAAATGAGTGATCAGGAAACTGGGTCTCTTGCCAGAGCTGTGTCTAGAATTATGAGCTCACTGAATTAGTAATTTTAAATCAGCACCTTTAATAGCAGCCTTTTCCTTCCTATATTGAGAGTCTATAAATAAGAACTGGAGGTTTTAAAACAATGTGCCCTAACTACTGGAAAAAGTCTTTCTTCTCCTTTACTGATAGTGAAGTTATAAATGTATCTTCAACAGACAAATTTCACATGCTGAAGGCATTTACATTGTTTTCCTCTCGATGTACTGATAAGATTATGTCCTGCTGAGCTAACAACCACACAATAGCCCCATGACACTGGGATGACTGGATATGAATAACTAAAACACAACAATGATCAGACTCCAGGTAAGCAGGTTTTAACACCGTGCCAACCAAAATTCCTACGGCACATCACATTCCTGTACCTCAACTTCCCATGCAGTACTGACTGGATCTGCAGATCCAGAAGAGCATTATTTCAACTGATACAAGCTCTAATAGTTTTCCTCTGCTGAGGAACTGCCCCAGAGCACACGGACATTGTGTTTATAAACACTGCATACATGACATAAGCCGATTAGGTATCTAGTCTTTATTTTTGCAAAGTAATAACACACATTTCTTTAGCTTTGTCTCATACAACAAAGGGAACCGAATGTGTTTCTGATTATGCAACAGATCCTGAGTCAAGGGAAACCCAGCATTCCCAGACCATAACCCATGGAAAGTTTGAAAAGCTCTCTTGCCCTCTGCAACCTCAACAAGTTGAAATCGCTTGTATATTTTGTATTAGAATGTGTTGTACAATAATTAACTTACTATATGACTCCTAGGGGACAAATGATTATCCTTTTTTTTCCAGATGACTCATCTTCTGCTGACTTAATAAGCAAGGCTGCAGAAAGAGAGTTTGTGCTGTGCAGAAAACAGGAAAATTCAGTGTCACTGCATCGCTGAGTGATACCGGTTCTGGCTGCTGAGACTTTGAAACTGCTCGAGGTTTGCTCTCAGACCACTTGAGTTAGAGTTGGGACTAGAGCAAGGAGCTGGCAGTGGCACTAGGTGAAGAATACGTGCATGCAATGAAGAGAAATCAATTAATACAATGAAGAAAATGAAGCTGGGAGGGGACACAGCCAGGACAGGTAACCCAAACTTAGGCAAAGGGGATATTCCACACCATGGCATTGTGCCCAGCATGAAGGGGGCTGGTGCAGGAGGAGGGCATGGCTCCAGGATGCACAGTTTGGGGACAGTCTGGTTTTGGGACAGCTCTGAGCTGTACAGTCTGAGTTGTGCGGTTCAGTGAGAAACCGTACCATGTATCACCAGTTTGGTGTATTTTGCTGTAAAGTCCTGTTGGTGTTAGTTCTCCCTCCTTTTGCTGTCCCAGTAAACTGTCCTCATGCCAGCCCACGAGGGTTGCCTTCATCTTCCTTTTTTTGTTGTTGTTTTTACTTACCTCCCCCCTTTTTTTTTCCACCCCCTCTCACCCCCCCCACTGGGTGAGGGGAAGCAAGAGAGAGTGGCTGCATGGTGCTCAGCTGCTGGCTGGGGCTAAACCATGACAGCTACTAAATACAAAGGTAATACAGCTGACTGGCAAGTTCCTGAAATAAAACTTGCTGGAGAATGAAAGCATTCTGAGGAAACATCATTCATGTTTCTTTATTCTTCTCCAGGCATCCACTGCTGCAGAGAGGGCAAGATGGCCCTGGTTTGACCTGGTTTAGCCATTCTTAATAACAGAGCATCTGGGGGGACGAAAGAGACTTGGAGTCACCTTCAGCAAAGATATCAGTGGCTTAGTCTTTTCCTGAGTAGATAGAAGAGGAAAAACATGCCAAATCTTTCATTTATTTGTAATAGATTATGTCCACATAATCAAATTTCTGATTTATTTAGTCCAAGCACTCAAAATGGTGTTCAGGTTGGCATTATCCTCGTTATAAAGGGACTGCCCAGCTGGATCTGATAGAAAGAGAAGACAGATGATATCTGACATAGCCATAAGTCTGCCAGAATTAATTTACCCCTTCCAAAATCTTGAGCCAGCCTTTGAATATTTGAGTAGCAGACTGAATGAGAGATTGAAGTAGTGATTATGGCAGTTAGTATTTTGTGTCATCGGGCTTTGAGCTTTTGATGGCATTAAACAGTCTTAACAAAATAAAATATTTAGTGTGACTTTGCCTAAAGTGGCAGATTTTTAGGGAGCCTCTTCTCATACAATAGTTGTACATTTAATTACGGAAAACAATTAAAAACATTCTAATGTCATCTAGAGGGACATTCACAGGCTTGAGAGATGAGCCTGTACCAACCTTGCCAAGTTCAACAAGGCCAAATACAAGGTCCTGCACGTGGGTCGGGGCAGTCCCAAGCACAACTACAGGCTGGGTGGAGAATGGATAGAGCACAACCCCAGGGAGAAGGACTTGGAGGTGTTGGGGGACAAGGAGCTTAACCTGAGCCAGCAATGTGCCCTTGCAGCCCAGAAAGCCAGCTGGGCTGCATCCCCAGCAGCATGACCAGCAAGTCAGAGAGGGGATCCTCCCCGGACTCAGGTCCCATGAGGCCCCACCTCATCTAAGATTCAACTTTAAAAACCCTAAAACACTGTTGGTTTAGCCCATATGTTCTTGGGAACCACACTACAGTCAGAATGGGAAGGTTAAATGTATATAGTTCAGTAGAATTCCATTTACTTCATTTGGAAGAAGTGGGAACATACACACACACACAAAGTTCAGAAGCAAATAATTCTGAAAAACAGACTTCAAAGACCCAGAGAAAACCTTAAACTCTGCCACCTCAAATTCCAAGTGCCACAATGCCTATATATTGTCTATTCTCCCACCCTGCCCATGAATTCCCTAGTCCAGAGCTAACTCCCGAGCACCTTCCACAGCACAGAGACTGAGCGGGGTAAGGATTATACCCAAGGCACCCAGGCTTACACTAAGGTTACAGGAGTTGCAGTGGATAATGGGGTACAGCACTTGATGGCAATTTTAAAATTTGCTATTTGGCAAAGGCCATGGGCAGTTGACCTGTGTATATTTAAATACAGTTTTTCTAGAACCAAGTCCTTATGTTTATATTCCTTTCTCAGTGAGCACCCCAGGTGTTACTTGCTTTTCAGGTCAGATTTACAAATGAATTCTCTATGTAGGTACCTCATCAGGACACAGACTGTGAAGCTGTTGATACCCAGAATCTCCCAAAGTGACAGACAGATTTTTGAGAACAAGGAGATCTTTTCAAATCCAGACTAATCTTTTGGCTTAAAATGAAAGCTGAGGATTTCACAAAATAATTCTAGTAGATCTCTGAAAATTCAAGCCTATTGTACTAATGTGCCACCACTGGATGTGATACTTTTTTAGTACTTGGATGCAAAAGGAAGGCAGGAAGACGATCAGATTGTTAATTATGGTTTAAGCCTTTGTCTCTGTGAAACCTCTCAGCTGATGACAACTTTCAGTTTTACCATAAGGAAATGGAGTTTTAAAGCACCAGTGATGAGTTCGTTCTCATCAGTGTGTTTGATGAAAAGGAATTAAAGTTTTAAGTGCATTTAGTAGATTCATTTTTTCATGAACATGTGGCATTATTTAGAAGTAAGCCAGACTTTGAGGTTTAAACTTGTTAAGAAGTCATGATGCAGCGTGACCTCTTGATCAGATACCTGTGACAGGTGAGCAGGTGCTCCCGTGTCTCAATTACAAGGGTAATTGAGAAGATCAGGGAGGATACACTGGACAGCTCATTATTTGACAATGCATACTTAACCTAATCACAAGCAAATTAAAAAATAGGACATATTTTAAAGGGAAGAATGGATGCATGCAATTTTTCCAAAAGTAATCTAATGATTAAAAGTATAAATAAATAGTTCAAATTCATAGTCATTCCAATGAACACTTCCTACCGTGGTTCAGAAGATCTACGTTATGTTTGGCTTACCATTCCTCTTTCCAGAAATGTTTGAGAAGAGCTGAGCAGGCTACACCAGCTGACACTGTTGGTGTGGAATCATTCATTGAGGCCAGCTATGCATCTTTGTCAATTATTAACTTCATTGCCCAATGGCAAACGTCTGTCAGGTTTTCTAAATTAAGGTTATGAAAGAAAGGCAGCGGGGTCTGGGGGTGTATCTCCCTCTCAAATAAAGCAATTCTGCTAAAAAAGCAGAGGACATCTGGGAGGAAAAATATAACAGCTCTCCTCTTCTAAAATGTTTAAACAAACCTTCTGTCCCCAAAAGATATTGGACACAATTGAAGAGATAACCTGAACCAAATAAAAAAAATGGCATTACTATTTTTAAACATTAACTTGATCAAGGGCACGCTACAGGTATTTTGATCATCTGATAGAGTAGCAGCTTACTGGTACTGTTGTGAAACGGGCTTAAAACTTGCCAGGCTCCTGGGCTGTTTTGGAATTGCATAACTGCAATTGTCCAATGAATCAAGTAAAGTTTAGAACTGAAGCACAGGCCTAACATGGTGAAATAATTCTGGTAGATGGGCATGTATACTTCATAAGGTATTTATTCTTTGTTGTGCTCCGTGGTCCTTAAGAAGGCTTGATTTTGGAGAAGATATTCTCCAATTTAATGCAGCTAAATGAGTATGGAAGCCTGTCAAGGGCTTGGTTTTGAGCAGCGTTATCCATCCCAGTCCCGATTCAACAAGGCATTGAAGCACATGCCTGATTTTCAGCCCTCAGGTAACACATAACCTATTATGAAAGGGTGGAGTAGGAGTAAGTAATATTGGAATAGAAATACACTTAGAGCAAAAATAATGCCCCTGGCATTCCTGCTGGAGCACTGATAAGCTAAACAAAACACTTTTCAAAGACTAATAACCGGATGGGATTTGTAGCATAAACAATGCTCCTTGTTAGTCACCAGTCCCCAGGGCATCTTCCTCACTTTGTTACAGATAAATTGGCAGCAAATGAAATGCTGTATGTGATTTCCTGCCCTGGGTATGCACGCGTCCTCGCATGCCAGTGTGATAGCTGTCATTTATTATTTATCCAAGTATGTATACAAAGCTACAGTGTGATTTAATTACTTATTAAAGGTGCCAGACTGACAGATGCAGAAGCTGGAGCTGTTTCTTTATCCAGAAAGCTGACAGAGTGTAAGCAGTGCCATCCTCTCCAGGCTGTCCTAGTAAAATGCTTCACCCCGATGGACTCTGCAAATATCTGAGCATAGCTTTTTCCCTCCAACCTCTTCCCAGCTACTTTGCTCAACATGTTAAATTCATAAAGGCTGCTAACAAAGATGTCAGTTATTCCTGTGATTTGTAGACAGGAATGTTTATACACTCGAAAATTGGTTTGAACACATTAAATCTATTTTGGCTGGGCAACTCGAGCACTTAATTAATTCTAATTCAACAAAGGATTGGTTTTACTTCAGAGGTGAAACTCCCTCTGACTAAATAACAGCAAAGAGATTATAGATGTTTTGTAAAGATTAAATAAGCCCAGAAGATTTCCCTTTACTTGCCAGGGCTGTATGCATAGTGCTGTGGCTCTTTTGCAGTCACTTACGCCCTTACCTATCAGACAACACCAGTCTTGGAAACTAGATGCTAAATTATGCATTGTTTCAACAAGCAGGATTTTGGTTCCATTTTTTATGGCACCCCAAACCTGTTGTTGCTCAGGTACTGTTACAGTTCTAAGCACATCCTGCTTCCCCCAGGCACAGTTAGATGCAGGACAGCAGGGAATCTGCAGTCTGCTTGCACTTTCATCAGCCCCCAGTCTTTAATGGGGAAACTGAGATTTTACATTCATGTAGCTCCAGAACATTTTGAGACAGGTAACAGCCACAAGAAAATCTTTTAAACTTCTATGGATCTATAAGTTAAATCAGCAAAAACATGACTACCCAAGACCAATCATTCCTACTGCTTTTCTAACTTTTATGGCCCCAGTACCTGCCAGAAAGTTGTAATTCTGATCCTTTGTGTCTAGTTGTGGGTTGGGCTATTTTAGGTGCTAGATCTTTGATTGAGGCCTTAAAGCACAGCTACAGAGCAAGTAATACTGTTTACCAATAATAAACTCATCATTTTGGCTTTGGAGATGTAGCTGGCAAATGCTGAACACGCCGGAGTTATCTGCATAGTTAAATAGTCCCATGAAGTGCCAATTGTATTACTGCATTATTAATTATCAAATATACAAATAAAGTTTCTCATTCTAGTTGACAAAAGCCTACTTAACAAAAAGGTATGGCCAAAGATAAGATTAAGAAGCATAAAGAAATGAAGTAACACTTCTGGCAGTGTTTTGGAGCAGGGCCTACGTAATGGCATTTGACACAAACTGAGGGGGTTTCGAAAGGCTGAGATGGAGTTCTGCATTATGAGCTCTTGGTGTGTCCCAGCTGTGACCTAATTCCATCCTGGGAAGTAAGAGTGGCTGCTGGATATGTAGGCAGGCTTCAGAGTGTGCTGCTAAAATGAGGAGCTGAGCTATCAGGATGCTGTGAACCTGGTTCCTGTGCAAGAGCAAAACACGTCAGAGCAACTGTCAGTGAAGAGCGTCAGGAAAGCAAGGAGAAATCTCTCTAGATGGAAACATAAGTGAACAGCTAGTAAAATCAGACAATTGTAACTTTTATCCAAAAAAATTATGCAAGTGTAGAATGTAATTTTGTTAGAAACACCAATAAAAATAATTGTAACCTCCTTGGCACTGCTTAGAACAAGCAATCTGTTAAGAGGCTCAAGCCCCTGCTGTAGGAGTTGGCTTTCACTCTTTGGAATGTGCTCTATCAAGACATTCTTAAAACATGAAAGAAAATGTGTTCAAAATTTTCAGGCAAATTGAAGATTATTTTCAAAGGGAAAAAAAAAGATACTGATGTAAAAATGATGGGAAATCTGAACTTGGGTTTTGACAGGCACATACTAACTTGCCTATTCAATGTATAAATGTTGCAGGGAGTATCAGAGCAACTCACCTCATGCTTTACATACCTATAGCTGCCCTACTCTGTTTAGCTGTGGTTGGGATTTAAACATTTCTGTGTTACTGAAGAGCAGGTGGTAGCTACGACATTTTCACATTGTGTTTCTTATTCTGAGCACAGACTTTTCTTCAACTAGAGACCACTAGTGTTTGAACACTCCTTTTAAAAATACCAACTGACGGAAAGGAATATGCTGCCCTGCCTTTCCAACACACCTGTGGAGACAGGATCTGCAAGTGCCAATGTGGATAAGTTTGTGACAGACATCTGTGTCGTAGTTCATACCCTGGCACTGAATTTTTTGTTATTGGCAGCAACTGAAATGATACCTGAGATATTTAATACATCTGAACTCGTAAAGCCAGGAGCTGCTACCAAGACAGTGCACATAGTTCCATGATGTCAATTAATGCCAGCTAGCTAATATTGGAATTGCTTAAGCCCACTTTCACTTGTGACCTTGTTCACTGAAAGAAAGATAAAGAGTACCAAAATAGAAGTTGAGATATGTGAGAAAGTAAACAAAAAGACAGAAATAGAAGAACTTAGATATGAGATTGACAAATGTTAGAGAAACAACCGAGGCAGTGAGACAGCATGCTAGGAGGGAAGGTTACAGCGACAAAGAGAGGTCTCACTGAGGAGAAATTATGTCCTAGAGGTGTACATATTTTGTCCTGCTCAAGTCATTGTTCATAAAAGTTTCTTGAGATGTTTCCCAAAGATAATTGAGGAAGATCATTCCTTAAAGATGCTAACCATTTACTCCGCTCCTGTGTGAAGCCAAAAGGTACGACAAAGATCTGGTCACAGTCTTTTTTTTAAATGGGAGCAGTTAGTTTTCCACCTCTGGCCTGCATTGTTTTTGGTATAGCTTTTTATGAAATGTAATGAGTTACCACAATTTTTGTTGTGTGACATTATGTTCTGTGACATTATTTCCCCCTTTTCTCTAACCCCTGTGGGAATTACCTTATGGTAAAGCAGAAATAGTCATTCTCTCCATGCACCTTTTCTGGTTCTTTATGGAGCCACCAGGTCAGGTAGTCCTTATACAGTCCATCTTTTTCTTTTTGACCCTACAAAGTGAATTTCCTTTCTCCAGGAGAATTTAGAGACAGTGGACTGGCCAGAGACACTCACATATGTAATTTAAATGGAAGCCACATCCCTGCAGGCCCTGTGGCGTTGAAGAGTACTAAGGCGAGTAACTTAATTACTTCAGATAAAGCCCAAGCAGCCTCTCCATCCAGTCAGCTCCTTTCCTCTTCTCTTCTTTCTCTAGTACAGGATAAAAAGCTCTCTACAAGGACCCTACCAGGTTTTGTTTATTTGTCTTATGGATTAGATTAGCCATAGAGTTCTTCTGAAATTTAGTATTCTCTGTAATAAAATGTGATCTGCATAGCTCATGTTAGCAGTATCATTAAGGTAACATGTTTATCAATGCCTACTTCATTGACATATGCTAAACAATATTTATAAAAGTCCTTGCTATTTTTTTCCTGAAACTAATAAACTAAGTATTATTATTTTGTGTGACAGGTGTAATGTATCTGTACTCCTCATACACACTCACTGTATCACATGGGCTGTGATAACCATACCTGAAAGTTTACTTTTGGCTGGAGAGATTACTCCAGCCAAAACTGAGTTTCTTGTAGAACAGACTGGAAATGCCAGTCCAAGCCTTCATGGAAGGCTATTTCTTACCACCATTAAGTATGTGGGGATCAAAGAAAATGTTCACTGAGTTAAGCTGTGCTAAGAAAAGTGTAAAGAAGAGCATAAACGGTTCAGGAATCCCAGGAATCCCACTGGCTTAAACAGTCTTTTATTAAAAACAAGTGTTCTCATAGTTGAATTACTTCCAAGAAGGGCCTCAAGTGATGAAAGTATTTCCATCTAATGTGAAAGTACTTGAAAGATGCTTATTCCATGTGAAAATATTTCCACCTTTCAGAAGAGCCTGAATACAAGACCCCTTCAATGAATATACCCTCACACAAAGAATTAACTTTTCAGAATTGATTAAAAAAAAAAAATCCAGAGGAATACTCTTTTGATACTGAATAATAACTTTTATCTCCTATAAGAGCCAAAGAAAGTGCTTCAGAGTATTTTACAAACTATATACTTTAGTTGCACAGTGAAAAATTTTACATCCAGCATCGTGACGTTGCTCCCAGTTTGCTCTGGGCATAACTGGGAAGTACCCTAAAGCATCTTCAGAGAAAAAGCAGTGGGATCTCTTTCCTACACATGGGACACACTGACAGGACACAGCAGTCAGTCCTCTTGGCTAACTGCACAATACAGACATACTCTATATATCCTATATCATCCCACTCCCCCAACCTGAACATAAACCACCAGGAGCAGTGCTTCCCATCCTTGCCAAAAATCATGAGGGCATAGAAACACTGAAATATCTTATCCCAGCAGTATTTGAGCCATCAGGAATGTGTCTTTTCACTGTTTCTGGTTTTATCCTTTCCTTTCATCTCAAGCTGTTTTTCTCGGATAGAAGGAAGAGGTAAGCCAGGATCACGTGCCCAAACAGCTCCTTTGCAGACCATGGTAAGGTTTTCTCTGTACCTCAGCCAGCCCTGCTCTGGGAGTTGCTACTCTTGTAAAATGCAACTCCTGGTAAAATTGGAAAGCAGTACTGAAATAAGCTGTCCCTCCACCTTCTTACACCCCGATGGAGTAAGCAATGGGTTGATGTGACATAGAGCTGACACAGGTCTCTTGGGTAAATCTGTAAGAGGCTGCCAGGCCCTGGGCACAGAGCAGTCACCACAAGACCAAGGGGGCTGTCTGCCAGTAACCCACAGCTGTTGGAAACCTGGTCTGACTCTTGTGCAATCAGGAACCACAAACCTGAGACCACCAAAGTACCAGTAATCTTGAGTCAGTCAAATAACACGAGTTCACATTGGAATCATGATAGAGGTTTTTTTCTTCATGTTTTATGATTTTTTCAGGTCTTTGGTTATGCTGAAAGATCTTTATTTGATTATAGTAACTTCTAAATTGGCTGCATTTGTGGAATAAACAGGTAGCTGGTGCCTTTTTCATGAAAATAGAGCTTGACTCAAAAGGAAGTGTGAGTGTATATGCCAGGAAGATATGACAGGTTATGACAGGATGTGAAGGGAATACAGCAGGTATAAATTCAGTTGGTATTGCCTGTTACTAGTTGCACATATTTGGTAATTGGTCAGTTTCTAGTTTCTCCATCTGAAAAATCCAAATATGCCTCAGCCCCACAGAGCATTGTAAGGCTGATGTGGTGGTTCTGAAGCTTTTGTAAAATGCTTGGGAAGTGGCAGACTTCCATCAATCGTATCAGCCAAGCTACTAAATGTGACTGAGAAGCCGAGGATCGTTTTTCACCTCGTGGGTTCTAACGGCAAGAAATGTGCAAGTTACATAACTAACCACCAAGTGTCACTGTTTGGTATTTTTATATCCTGACGTCTTTGTTCCCAAGTGCTCAGAAAATCCCTTTTAGCTTCGGTCCTGCAAATGAGGGTTTTCCAAACGACAAGAGACATGCACATCCTCACACAAGGTATGGGAAAACTCAAGTGTCTGGATATGCAGTTTGCTTGTGGATTCCACTGAGTAATGTCTGACCTAAATACTGGTTTTATTACTGGATATAATCATGTAAGTACCATTTAAAAAAAAAAAATTTTAGGAATCAGATTGATTTTTAAGCCCAGAAATTTAAGTTAGTGTAGTAAATGCCATTCTTCTTTCTTGTTAAGAAAGGTAGACAACCCTTATTAGGAGATTGCTCAGATCCTTTGGCAAGAAGGCAAAGGATGTGCTATCAAAAAGAGTGAACAAGTTTTAAGTAGATTTCTATTGTGAGAAGGAATTTAATCTGAATTTCAGATGTATTAATAGTGGACATTAGATGCCAGGAGATTGAACTGCGGTCCTGGAATGAGGTGCCAAGGTAGTCTTCCCTGTTTCTAGAATGTTAATATGTCATAATCTATCACTGGCACAAAACCAGACTTTGCTGACAGGCATTCAGGTGATGAAATTTTCAACCACACTTAAAAAACAAAAATTAAAACCAAAACACCTTACTTTATATAACTCACACTGCTTCCCTTTGTTGTTACTCCCTCTGCCCCACAGCTGAAGTCTCAGTGCTGCCTTCCAGTGCTGTGTTATTCCTGGTGCGCCCCTGCGTAGCTGCAATTTGAAAGATGCAAAATAGCTGCACAGATTTCCACATATATTTGTATTGCAGGTGCCTGTGGAATACAGCATGCTGTGTAAGTCTAACGTTCCTCAGAAAGATCCTTGCTTTGTGCTAGTACTGGTTTATCTGGGTGAGCACTCAAACCATTCAGAGTCAGCCATTTGACGTGGCTGCACAGGTGAGCCAATCTCCTCTGACATAATCCCAGGTTACCAAACCTGTACAGCCTGCCTTTCATTTCAGGTGAGTGCCTCTCCCACAGATCTCAGCCAGCCTCCCTGCACTATCTACAGTCTGTAACACCGTTCTGGCATAGGCAGCATTTATAAGTTCTCGATGCTTTTGAACGGTGAGCAACATGAAACGTTGGTATTGGGCCCTGGGTAGATCTGATTACCCTTCCCTCCTGTCCACACTGTAAAACTGTTTTCTGCAGTATTTTTTGCATGTATGAAAAATTACCTCACAGAAGCAGAGTATGTTTTGCACTAATAGGCCTTTATAGCCTCACCTGGTGCCTCCATCCACACCCTCGGCCCATGAGCTAGTCTAAGCTTAGCCCTCGGCTGTCAGCTGAGTCACAGCCATGCCTGTGCCTGCTCAAGGACTCCACTGATCTGGACTCTGACCTGTGGACTGAACTCCCAGCATGACCTCAGAGCTGCCTTGTCGCTGTGCACCTGCCTAGCGATCATGGGACTGCCTGACTCTGGTTAACCTCACTAGACCTGTCCCTGACCAGCACGTTGCCTTCTGGGCTTTACCTTGCTCTTACCTCATCACCATGAACTTGCCTGACCACCTGAACTCGGGGTTGAACATGTCGGGATCTGCCTTGCTCCATACAGTGGGATGGGGCCCTGGCTGGTGAAGCCCCTGCCCTGCTGGCTTCGTTCTCCCTCTTGGCCCTGTGTCTCCTGAAAAGCAGCTGCCTCCTGCTGCTCCCTGGCTTATGTGGCATAAACCTAGGGAAGAGGAGGTGCCTGTAGAACCTATAAAGCAAACAAGCAAGCGTGTGAGAGGTTGAATGTGCAAAGAAAGCACATGTGAAATCATGAAGCTGAAATGCAGAAAATGGCGTGTTTCTGTGAAATGGGTCAGAGGACACTGGATGAAGGTTGGTAGGAAGTGACAGACACTAGGATGTGGTACTTGCTGAGAGAGGAAAGGATCTAAAATAACTGAAAGAAGAAAAATGAGGAAATGAAGAGCAGTAAAGATAAAATTAACAAAAGCTAACAGAAATCCTAAAAGAGGAAAAATATTATAAAACTACAATAAGCATATTCAACTATACAAATCCTAGCACGGAACTCTGGGGTTTTACTGTAAAAATCTTTTATTCCTTATTCTATTTTTAATAGGGATTTTTCATAATCTTCAGTGGCAACCAAATCTCTTTTAAGAACCTCTGGCAGAGGAACTGGTCAAAAGCTTTCCAAAAATCCAATATCATTCTCAAGTTTTTATCACTTCTGGACAGCATCACGGGTGGAAACAGACATGTAAATACTGTCCACTTCCTCTAACACAGTTATAATCTGTGCACCAAAGTAGATCCAGTAACATGGAATTTACGTTTATATCTTTAGAACAGGAAAAAAGATTATATGATGACCATAAAACAGCTATTACTCAGCTTAGTCCACTCTTAGGCTATCCCACTGACGTGTTTAATGCTATCCTGCAAATTCCACTAACAAGCAGCAATGTAAGAATCTTGATTAAAACAGAATCAACTAACAAAAAAAGCATTTGAATTCAGTTAGTATAAGAGGCTGGGGGAGAGAAACACTATTGAAGTTCTTGTGCTAAAGCAGAAGAGGGACAAGAGTAATCACATCTTCTTAGTGTAAGGTACTTAGACTTTTCTCTAGAGCGTCTGAGCTAGGGTATTAAAGAGACAAGATCCTAAACCAGGCATACCCAAGATGTGATCAAATAAAACAGCTTTTCTAATGAAACAAATACAGCAGAGGAAAGCAAGTTAGAAGGATTTTGTTGTTTAGTTTTGGTTGTGAAACAGAAAAGATCAAACAAAAAAGTACTCCTTCGTTTTAGGTATCATGTAGTGAAATACCTAAGATGAAAAGAACGTGCTCTACACCTGCCTGGCAGTGTTTGACGTCCTGTGCAGGCAGTCATTACAGAGCTGCCTGTGGAGCCTTGGCAGCATGCCCTGCACCCTGCCAAGTGGATGAAAGACTTGCTGGGGAGTTCAGCAGCGCCCCTCGAGCTGTCAGGCCTCCTCCACCCCACCTTGCTGGGGGGTGATGACTGCTGTGAGACACTGGAGTCTGGTGGGGTTTGGGTCGTTCGAACAACAGCCTCTGAGGCAGAGGTAAGATAAACAAACGTAATATAAAGTGGTGAAACTGCTGCAGCCTTTCTCAGTGCCACCTATGCTGCTGGGCAGGGGAACACCCTGGAGAAGGGTTAAACAGGTTGTTCATGTGCCTCATCTTTAAGTGCCTTCCATCCCTCGCCTCCCCACAGAGAGTTCAACTTTGGGCTCATTCAAGAATGCTATTTCTTAAGCGATTCCATACCCTGCTCTGAAAGAAAAGTTTGTGGCTGGTGGAAGGTACACGGGCTCACCACGCCTTAGGCACCGCGAGCCTGAACCATTCCAGCAGCCCTTGGCCCCGCGATCTGCACGGACCGTCTGCCCCCAGCATACTACAGCAGCCGTGACAGCGGCCGTGACGGCCGAAAGGCAGCCGGGGCGGGAAGAGGCGGCCGCCATATTAGGATGGGGTAGCACCTCCTGCGTGGGCTCGCAGCCACGGAGGGAAGGTAGAAGCTGTACCCGGTGACTCCCCGGCCCCCGCTTCACCCCAGCGCTATGTGACGCGTCCCCATTCCCCCGCACTCCCCGTTCCGGGGGCCGCATGGAGCTGAGGCGGCGGCGGCGGCTGGGGTCGGTGAGGGAACGTCAACCGCAAGGCGCAACCCCGCCCCTAAAGGAGGGTCTCCCGTGATTTGGTGCAACACCTACACCTGCTCCTCCGTGATTGGTCAGGCCCGCTGCCACTCTGGGCATTTGAAGGCATGTTCAGGCGCTGACGTATACGTCCCGACAACACCCCCGCTCCTCGCGCGGAGGTGGGCGCTGCTCGGGACGGTGGGCTGTTCTGACGCGTCACGTGGCGTCACGTCACGTCACGTCAGGTCAGCCGCGCTGGGCGTAAGCGCGCTCGGTGCATCGGGTGCTTACGTAGCCGCCCTGAGCGGGGGCGGCAGGCGTTGGGAAGGGGTCGCCGCTATGGAGGCGAAGCCCGCGGACCTCCAGCTCTGTGACAGCCTCATCCTCTGGGTGAGTAGGGCAGAATCCCGCCTACCTGCGTTCCTCCCTGCTCTCCGCCGGCGCGCCCTGGCTGTCCCCGAGGGGTCTGCGGGGGACGAGGCGGCGGGGCGGGGGGTCTTCCCTCAGGAGCGGCCTGCCCCCGGCGGGGAAGCGTTTTTCCTGTCTGACCCCGGAGCGCGTCCGCGTGAGGCTTCGCGCCTGAGGCGGTGGCGGTGGGGAGCGGCGCGAGAGCACCTGTTGGTTCCGCGCCGTTGCCGCGGTGACGGGGGCGACGGCCCCAGGCTGGGGGGGGCAGCGGCGGCGCCAGTCAGCTCTGCGGCGGGGGCTGCGGCCTGCCCGGCCCCGTGGGCGTCCTCTGCGCCCGGGCGGCGGGTGTGTGTGTGTGTGAGCCGCCCGCTGTCGTGGGCTCCTGTCAGGTGCCCTGAGGGGCGGGAGAGCTGCCCAAGCGGCAAGGGAGCAGAGACCGGAGGCGGTTGGGACGCCGGCGCGGGGCTGCGGTAGTGCGGCCCGCCTGGGAAATCGGTGGTTTCCCAACCGGTAAAGCGGTCCTGCGAGCGCCCTTGGAGCGTAGATGTGGCCTTTTGATTATCCTGTAGGCCCAGCTAGTGGCTATTCAGCAGTAGCTTAAATGTGGAAACTACCCGGTAATTAGCCATTAAATATATATATATATGCAAGTAATTTGAGTGGAGTTCACAGGAGCAGAAACCTCAGAACATTGCATACTGGCTTTCAGCAGGTTAAACCATTCATTAGTCAGGCGCAGTGTACCTAAATCTGTTGTGCTGCCTGGGCAGGAAGCACATTATTTGTCTGGCTCATCAATCAAGCATGTTTTCTTTTTACCCCTTGTTCTTTCCCTGTTTCTTCCAGTTCCTTGTCTGTAATTCTGTTCTTGCAGATGCAGTGGTTTTGGTGATAATGACCTCTGCTAAATAAAGTTTCACATCAAATCTTGGCAGGGAAGGCTGCAGTTAACTTGCATGAAGGGTTTCTCTAGAAATAGCAGGTGTTTTAGAAGCATTGTGGAGATCCAGGAAAGAAACTGGCAAAAGTGACAGCAACACCTACCAGAGTAGGTTAAACCAGAGTAGGCGTTCCTCTAACTTTCTATATGACAGTAAGAAATTTTGACGAGTCCATAATAATAAACCACTAAAAGCCAATTTCCTCCTTCCTTTTCATCCTTCTGTTTTCCTCTTATTCACCTTGTATGCTTTCAGTGTTTTGTTGGTCTTAAGTATGTCAGTTGTCTAATAGATACCTCTCTGGAGTTGGTATCTTTTGTTAAGCTCTGTGTACTTTCTTTTTGTTTCTTTAACTCTTTGTTTTCCTCTTGGTAGTTAAGAATGACCCCTTTCTTGATTCGATTGCAAATAAGTCAGTGAAGCAACTTGAGCAAATGCATTCCTGAACTCTGTCTCAAAATCCTTTCAGCAGTTGTTTACAATTTCTACAATTCCTGCTTAAAATATTTTAAGCCTAATTCTCACTTTCAGTGTCATCACAGTGCATAGCTCTAACTAGATCACAAATCTTAAAGAGAATGTTAGTGGAACTTTAGGTAGGCTTGAACTGAAAGAGCTTTGTGTAGTGTTGTTTATGTAAATGGCTATCTAACTGTGTTCAGGTTTTGTATACAACACTCAGCAGTTATATTGCCAGATGTGTGTTTTCAGGTTTGACATCCTCTTTCTTGGACCTAGTTTACAACTAGAAAGCCATTGTTAACACTAAGACACCTTTCAAACATCCTTTTACCTTGAACTTCACCCTGAATATTAGGGAAAAAAAGATTGATCTTCTGAAGTTGAGCGTGTTTGTGGAGCAGGGGATGAAGTGCTGTACATCTGTGGAGAAAAGGCTTCTGCAACTTTGTGGTTCTAAAGATTTCCCTGTTTACTCATTAATAAAGGGAAGCTGTGTTCACTTATTTTCTGTGTTCTGCTGCCAGAACTCTTTCTTTTAGCAAATTCTGTTTTAGCATGCATTGTCCAGAGGAGCAAGAGAAAATTTGGATGAAAATGTTATCTCTTGGTTCTGCAACCTAGGTGTCGTTTTAAGGATGTTATAGGAGAAACATGATAGGGTTGGATTAAATTATAGGGAAAATAGGTATGAGTTTCCAAGGAAATTCTACTTGAGTGGTATTTGTTAAGACTGAAATCACAAGTCTGCTGCAGAATCAATTTTCTAAGTCAGAAAGACAGATTTGGTTAGCATATATGAAGTAAGTCTTAATATTTTCTGTCTCTGGGTAAGAGTGTAGTGGTAATAGCAGCAGTGGTGGGTCTAGCAATACAGTAGTATCTGCTGTGTTTAGGTGCCATTACAATAGGTGTTTACTGTACTAGAGCAAAAGTTTCAGGAGTGTCTTTTGGTACTGTACTGCTCTGAGGCTCTCTCTTTGTCTTTAAACTAGAGTCTGGATGTATGGTAACATCATAAACAGACTGCTTTCTCCACAATAGATGTACCCCTTTTTGGCCCTGCTGGCTTTTGTAATGTTAACTCTGTCCAGTGGCTGAGTTATTTTATTCTGGGATTCAGAATGGAAATGCTTATTGTAACTTTAAAGTCTCTTTGACTCTAGAGACCTTCTGTACCTCGTGTGTATAATCTAGGTGTAAAATTAAGAACCTCAGCCCTACATCATCTGGATGAAAATGAGGGCATACCTTCCCCAGAGCTGGATAGGTTGATTTCCACTGTGTAACATGAACACTTCCATCTACAGCAGTTTGGTGGTAGAGCCTTCAGCAGATCCAGAGAAAAGGCATTAAATGTTATGTGGTACAAAATTAAATTTTCAATTTTATACTGTGAGCATAATAGCTGTATGTCTGAGAGAATAATACCTGCTTCTCTTGCAGCAGCAAGTGACAGGGTGTATTTAAACTAGATTAATGAAATGGTTTTCAGTGTGAGTAGGAGCATGTCCTTGAAGCTATATTTAGTAAAACTAATCAAATTTGGAGGGAGAAAAAAAAAAAAGAGTACTGCTACAGTCCTGAAGTCTGTGGCTGCTTCTGCCAACCTTCTCCCTATGCCTACTACTTTAATTGGTTTTGCAAGTACAGTGAAAATCTGTTTTGAGGAAATGATTGGACTGGCATGGGGCTTGGAGATCCATAATTACTATTTTTACTCTCATAGTATTTCTAGGTGCTGATGAAACTTCTGAATACATGGAGAAACTAGGACTCCCAGTCCTGCTTTTTGCTAAATTTTAATTAGCTGTTTCTATTCTGGGAGATACTGGCATACAGAAAGCAGTGTCACAGGGTTTTCTAAGGCTTTGTTTACCTGCTCTGACAGGCTTGGGTGAAATGGTAGTACCTGTGCTTGGCACTTTCTTTAGTTTACAGTATCCAAATGGCAGCATCACAATACTGGGCCATAAAACCCTGAATTCTGGCATGCTCAGTCTTGACTCGGAAGCTTGCATGTGTTGGCATTAAGGCTGTAGTAGTATTAGAAATCAGTGCTGTCAATCACAGCTGCTTCAGTTTGTAGCATTCTACTTAATCTTTTATGTAACCAACCAGGGATTACTGACTTCTCACTTGTAATACAGGATTTAAAGAAAACATTTCTTAAATAAAAAAAAAAAAATTAAGAAAACACCTTGCTCTGACTATTTTTCTTGGTTTGATAAGACTCTTTAAAGGAAGCAAGCAAATACTCGAGTATGTGGCCGCTCTTTATGGATGTGGAATGGATGACAACTGTCTGTGTCAGGAACTGCTTTTCTACTGCTCTGGTCCATGAAGGTCCATTTCCCAAACACCCTTGACAAGGTCATTCAGCAGTGACATCTGGAGACGCTTACCTTTCACAGTGTGTTTGGGAAAGCCATCTCACAGGTGGACAGGTAATTTAGGACATTGTAAACACAGTAAGTTTAGGAAGTCAATTTTTGCACAGAGAATGGAAGGCTTTGCTCTGGCTTCCATTCTATTCCACATACACATATTTTAATAGCATTAACAGCAAACTTTCTCCTTTTTATTTTCTTCATCATCATAAAGAAGCCTGAACTTAAAAGAATTGCAGATTAGCTCTTATTTTCCTGAATAAGAACATGATGAACTGAAATGCACATGGAAACAGCTCTCTCACCTAGAATATTTAGTTCTGAGTTGACTGGGGGTTTTTTTTTAGGGGGGGTGGGGGGGTGGGAAGAGATAACATATTGCAATTATAGTTGCTAATTCTGTCAAAATATTAGATACAAGCTTCAGGATAGTTTAAAAAAATATACCATATCCAAACAGGGGAAGCATTTTTAACATTCAGGTAATCCTGTCCTCCTGATCTTAAATGCTGGAAAACCATGGAATTAAGAGGAAAATAATGAACATTCTCATGAGAGGAATGGCTTAGCTTCCATATGAGGATTGGCTGAATAGCTGAGGACTGTTGGTCCTGTGAAAGGCAGCGTGGGAGAATGGATATGGTAGAGGTTGATAGACTTGAGCTCCTGGAGAAGGCAGCTGAAGTCTATAGTTAAGTTTCTTGAGTTTATAGCAGTATTTTAAAGCTGCATATTTAAATAGGAACATCTTTGGAGCAATTTTGGAATTCCTGAATTGCAACGAAATATGTTGTCAACTCACAAGACTTGAAATGGTTCTGTATTCAACAGCTCTGTTCATACACTTGAAGGGTGTAGCAGCTCTCAGGCAACTGTGTTTTCCACTATTTTTGTATAATTTTCTCTCTTGCATTCTTAACCCCCAAATAATTTCAGGGGTGTCATGACTTGTCTTACTAAGTGTTTCTTGTAAAAGACTGGTGTTGTTTTTTTTTTTTTTAACTTGGACTACTTCTGATGCCATTTTTTATTTAGGTGTGTGTCCAGAACTAAGCACTGCAACATAATTGGAGGGATGGATAAATATGACATGAGTTTCCCAAGTTAGTATTCCATAACCTGATTCACAACAGAAGTAGCATGAAAAAGCAAAGCATGGCACTGCTACTCATAACCAACAGTCACAAGTATTAAGATAATTGGGTTGGCTTAAATGGCATTATTCAAAAAGGATTTCAGCTGCCTCCAGTGGAAAGACATCCTGATAACTGCATGTGCTGTAAAAAGGAAAATAGCTAATTTTCTGTCTACAGAATGAGAAACACAGTGTTTTCCCCTGTTTTAGTTGCAGACCTTCAATACTGCTGCACCTTGCAGAGATGTTCAGGACTTGACTAATGGGGTTGCCATGGCACAGGTACTTCACCAAATGTAAGTTGATGCTTAAGCTGGAAGAAGAGGTATTTGATTTCTTGAGGGTTTTGTGTTTTAAATGCATGCTTGGTTTTAAAGTACACAGAAACTTAAGAGTGAGTTTATAGCAGAGGATAAAATATGCCTTTGGTGATGTTCTGGGGATAATATTTTGATAGAATGGAGAAGGTAATGAGATACAAATGCAATACTGCAGTATTCATACTGAAGAGTAATTGGGCAAGATGATACAATCTTTCACTTTTCTCATCAATACTATTTCTGTGGATATCCATGTTTCAGGCAATGTGTTCCTCTTTGGAATAAGGAACTAAAAGTTCAAAAGACACGTCTTTGTGCCCTTTTCCTCTTGGGATTGCTCAGTTGATTTAGATTTAATTTCTAGAATTTAAAAGATAATTTACCATTTGTGTGGAAAAAAGGGATTGTGAAACTTCAATGGCAATTTTATTATTAAAAATAATAGCTTGCTAATAAAAAGCAAACTAATACTTATTGTATTAGCGTGAGGACATGGTACTGGGTGTAGTGACACAGTAATTTTGAAATTTGCAAATTTGTTGCTTCAGAGGGTTGTAACATGAGTTTTATTGAAAGAACTTGCTGCTACAAGTCATCACTGCAGTTTTACTGTTGTTGGCTCAGATAATAGTCTCAATTGCCATCTCCTGCTCAAACTATATTTTTTTATTACTAAGAAATTACTTAAACACCACCCTCCATGCCCCCAAAAACCACACAAAGCCATAAAACCCCAACCAGAACACCCCACCCTCTGTCAGCTTTAAAATGTGCTGTGTTAAAGACAAAGCTCATTCTTTCCCTGGGGCATGGCAAAAATTGATTTAGGAATCCCTAATGAAGATTTCACTGAGTGTCACTTCCCATGCATCTGTGGTACTAGGCTACCAAAAGCTTTGCACAAACTTCTTTACAACCAAGTTGTTTAATATGCAAATGGAGAAAGTGATTATCTTTTATTAGGAGCTTTGAGAGCAGTGAATAAAGCATACAGTGTAGAAATTAAAGCATTTTTAGATATTCTGTGACTGTACTGCTTAGCAGCTCAGTGTGTGTAAACACCTCCCTTCAGCAACTCATCCTTTATCCTTATTCATGCTGTCAAAGTAAATATATTTCTGCCCAGGGGAACCAAAGGCATACAAAAAATATGAAATGCCAGTAGTTTGTAATGCTTTTCTTCTTCCTAAGTGCCTTTGACAAATGGTAGTGAATGTTGGAAAACCCAAATATATGACAGTAGGTGCCAAATCTAATGTCAGCACTACTCAAAAGAATATGTTTCTTTACAGTTCTATGATGGTTTTATTTTGGTATAAAAATTCAGCCTGACAAAGGCCTTCACATCCTCGTGTCCTTAGCTGCAGCTGGCTCAAGCATGTCTAGATATTCCTCTTGCCCTGGAAAATGGTGTCTTACTGCAGTCAGCAAGATGGAAATTTCCTGTGACATAGGTATAACTTGCAATCTCCAGGAGTTCATGCTTCATTAGACATTGCAGTCAGACATTGGATGACTTAATGCTGGGAATCTGCTATCTTATTTATTTAGGTCTGTCCTTATTGATGTTTCCTCATCTAATTTGGTTTCAGAGATGTTGCTTGGTTTGATGCATCATGGCTGAATCGCATTAAAGATGATGTTGGTGACAACTGGAGAATAAAGGTATTCAGTGCTGAAGTTTGTGGGGTTGGATATGGTGCCTGTCCTGAGGGTACCTAGCAGTCTCAAAACTACAGAATTAAGCTCGGAATTGTTAAGGCTATTTTAAATGAACTGAAACTCTCTGCTTATTGCCTGCCAGCATTGTTGTATGGGGATTTTCATTTGAAATATTTCTCCTCCCTTGTCATTATAGGGTCCTCTTGTAGAACTGCAATGTAAATATTTTATTGTAAATTATTATTTAATTTCAGTAAAATTAAAAATTTTAATAAAAGACTGTAACCTTATCTTTCATGTGTAACAATTAGTCCAGTAATCTGAAGAAGATACTGCAAGGAATTATGGACTACTATCATGAGGTATGGAACAGCAGCATTTTTTTTGTTGTTCTGGTTGTTAAATATGATGATTATTGTCCTTCTTCACCTTGCTTTTTTTTCTTGGAGAGGTAGATTATTTTAAGGAAAATTTTTGGCAGAAAGTACATGATGATAACCTGGTTAAGTGGGAGATCTGAGTGGGTATAAAATTAGTTTGAGTGGGTGTATTTAAGATAAGACTCTTGGAATATAATCTGAAAACCATGTCTGCCATTGCCCAGGTGAATGGCATAAAGATTGAGCTGCAGAATCCTGTTGACTTTTGTGTGTGCATTCATATTTGCTCTTGTTTAGTGAAGTTCTAATCCTTTTGTACACCACAGCTTCTGCAACCCTCCTCCAGGTTTTATGATGCACACTTGGAAGCTGGGAAATAAGCTGTGAATCCTCCTGGACATAGCAATGACTATAGCTTGTTCTTTCTCACGCAGGGTGAATACAGTATCCATAAAAGGGTGCTGTGTTTTGAGTTTAAAAAAATTTGTGTGCAGCTTAATTACATTTATTTAATGGGTATTGTATAGAAAAACCAGCTGGATCATCTTCTGGCTTTCTGGTCTCACCTGGGCTTTGTTGTGATACCAAGTGCCAAGCCCTTCTGTATTGCCAGGGCTGAGGCCCTCTGGCAAGCCCAGAAGTAGAACTTCTTTAGGCTTATGAGGAGTGTTTTGAAGCATTAGAAAGCAACTGAATTTGAAAGCATTTTTAATTCCTTTTTTTAATTATGTTGGTAGAATAATTTTCTTTTATTTGAGGTCTAGCTCAAGAACTCTTAATTTACTACAGTTGCTTTTTCATGTATAAGTGACCAGTTAACTAAACCCCTAGTTAATAGACTTCCAAAACTTGTGGTTTGGTGAGAACAAGTTTATAGAACCCTTACTTGCACTAGATGTTTGTTAGGTGTTTCACATGTGTGTGTTACAGCTGTCTACCTCAGATTAAATTTAGCCCTATTCAGAGATAACTGAGGTGCTAAGGATGATGAAGGCTGTTGGCTAGCAGTGGATTGAGTACCCCTTCCCCCAAACACACATCCACACTGAGGAACGGATATTTCAGAGGCACAGTGTGAATCACTTGAGTTTTAGGTATGAAGCCCTGTAATAAATGAGTTTAGAACATCTGCTTTATATAGGTCTCTTCACATTTCCATACCTGATACTGCTATCTATATACTCTCTCAAAAGGGGCTATTTTTAATGTGTATCTACACATTTAATGTTTAAAATATTTCCCTTCCGTAAGTTTCATAGTAAGAAATTTCTTACTAGATCATTTTATCTGGATAGCTTACTGAGTCTAGGTGTTTTTACATGTTACCAGATATTCTTGGTGTACAAAAGTGAGAATCTACTTTTGTTTTAGTTCTTGGGTCAGCAGATTTCAGAAGAGCTTATTCCAGACTTAAACCAGATATCGGAGAACTCTGATCCCGTTGAACTGGGCAGACTCCTGCAGCTTATATTAGGTTGTGCAGTCAACTGTGAAAGGAAACAAGGTAAGCACTAGCTTAATCTGTTCAACAAACAACAGGCTGTTTCAGGTGATTGTAAACCCATGTAGAAACTTTTTTCTTATTGGAACAGAAAGTCTCTATTGTTAATATGTTGCATACCTATTAGGGGACTGAAGTCTACCTAAAATCAGAAAATCTGTGGGCAACTTCTGTAAATTCAAATTTTACTCAGGATAAGTTTAAAAAAAAGCCTGAATTGCATGTGGATTATTCATACTTGTTAAAATACAAAGATTTAACACAATTGAAATGCAAATCAAGCTAATTAAACTAAAAACTTACATTAGAGATTGCCTTTTGTCTGCAGGGGCTTAAAGCTTCATTAGTTGAGTTGTCTCTGCCTTACCAGAGGTAATGCTCAATGCTCTGATGCTGAAGGAATCCTCAGTCTGGTTCTATTGGTAGAATAAGTGTGATTCCAAGGTAGTTTGAAATGACTGCATCACTTTGGGAAGTAAGCCGTCAGGCTGCACTGGGAATTAAGATGCTGGCAATTACTTTTTTCCATTAAGTTTTATTTATTTACTCAATTGCAGGCTTGTTGACACTTTGGAAAAGCTTATGTATATGCCTACAAGTATGAAAAAAGAACCATGTAAATACAGATGTCTTAATCTCCTTGCTCTATTATGCATGGTGTAAATTCCCTCACTTGAGTGATCATAATCTCTTATGTTTATCTACCATATTACTGGATAATGATGTTGTTGGCTAATAGTAGTGCTTTATATAAAGAGCACTGCCTGTTTTGAAGAAGCTTAATAGAGAATAGCTCTTTCTGTATCTTCTTACAAATAGTATGCCTTTACTCCATTAAGATGAACACTGTCATGAGTCGCTACAAATTCTTTTTTACAGAACACATACAAAATATCATGACCCTTGAAGAGTCTGTTCAACATGTTGTCATGACTGCCATTCAAGAGGTAAGTAATATTTCATAACCTAATGCTGTCACTTGAGAAGTCCAGACATGCATTTCTCAATCTTTGCATTCTTTAATCCAAGCAAAGATCAGTGAAGTACTGATTGTAAGTACTTCCCTGATTTGTCTGGGAGGATCAGGACCAAGCAGCCCCAGACCCCAACCAAGGGATTTTGATTTCAGTCTCACATGCTCAGACATACAACTCATGGAGACAACAAATGCTTCAGAGTTCCTGTTTCACCCAAGAAATACATCTAGTTGCCATTATGCTGGAGTCAGGTTCTGAAATTTCAGTCCCAGTGCTGTAGTCTTGAACCCAGGGTTACCCTGATTGTAACTGTTTGTGAGGCTTCATTGCTCTGACAGACCTTCCAGCATCTGATTTCCAAACTCCAGCTGCATCTCTTCTATTCTGGTCATGGTGTGCTCCCCCTGCTATCTTAATTTGATCTTAGTTGGATCATCTTAGTGATCCAGCTCACAGCGTAGCTCTGCAGTCACTCCCATCTGCAAGCTTCAGGACTGTGAAGCAGTGTGGAGAGAGGCAAAATACTGACTTTGAAGAAAATGTACTGTGTAATTGCACCCTTGTCAAGGTAGCAGTTGAGTTGGTAGTTGCTTTAAAACTTAGATTTAAACTGATTATATAGCTTTAGAAGCTATAGATGTCCCATTGAGAGAAGTGAATTCATAAATGCCTTGTTTGTTGTGTTCTGACTGATCAAACCTTCTTTCTGAAGATCCAGAAATACTGTAATTCCTGAGTAAGAAATAAAGCCGTCTAGTTGTTGACAAACATACTGTGTACATTGTTATACTGGAGAGAAGAGCTATGTTTATGTTCCCATTCTTTGCTTAATGGCAGTTAATGTGACACAAAGAAGTATGATAACTATTAAATTAGTTGAGTGAAATCCCATCCTCTGGTTCACTCCATTTTAACTTGTCTCAGGGGTAGCAATAACAGAGCACACGTTCACCCAAGAAGATGTCACTGCTGACTTGGTTAATTTGGGGGAAGGTAAAAAAAATTTTAAAAAAACCCAAAACTTCTAGATTTAAATCCTTAATTAACCATGAAGTAGGGTTTTTTACTATTAATCTGTTTTGATGTATTAAAGGAATGCAAGGACATGGTGGAAAAATACAATTGGTACTCAGTAAACAGTGGATTTACAGTTACCTAACTTCTCATTTAACCTTCTTTTCCTGTGGCTTCTTTCTGTAGCTAATGAGCAAAGAAGTAACAGGTCCTTCCACAAGTGATGCACCAGGTGAAATGGAACAGCAGGTAACTGCCTGATATTTGTTGCTGTTGTAGTTCAGGCCTCAACAATAAGTTGGTATCTTACCATGCCTTAAATTTAGAATAGGGCTGCTCTTGCTCTCCAGCTCTAGAAGTTAAAAAAACCCCAAACAACCAACCAAAACCTCAGTTATAAATTGCACTCTTCTCTATGTAAACTGCTTGGTCTGTTTTCTGCTTGGAACTGATCTGATGAAACCGTGCTGGTTCACAAAGTGCACAGCAACATACTGGTGTGGGCAGAGAATATACACTAATGCTATTTTTTAAGTGCTAGTTAAGTGACAAGTTATGTGCTTTTTTATAGCTTCTTTAAAAAAAAATTAAGTGCCATGCCATACAGGGGGAATGGATTGAAGCTAAAGGAGGGAAGGGTTAGATTAGATATTGGGGGGAAGTTATTTACAGAGAGAGTGGTGAGGGAGTGGGTACCCCATCCCTGGGGGTGTTCAGGGCCACATGGGATGGGGCCCTGGGCAACCTTGTGTAGCTCCAGGTCTGGAGGTTGGAGCCCTGGCTGTGGCAGGGGGGTTGGAGCTGTGTGATCCTTGGGGTCCCTCCCAACCCAGACCAGTCTACGATTCTGTGATTGCCGTATCATCTTCCCAGCTGGGGTAAAACTGGCCAGTACAAACCTAATTGCAAGAAGAGCTATGGGGATATCAAGGTTCAGTCATGTCAGGCTAAACACTTTAGGCTATTTCAAGGGGTCATAAAAATTCTTCATAACTGGAACAGTACAAGGTGTTATACATAAAATGAAGCTATCTTGAAGAGTACTTGCTCATAAAGAAGCATCAGTAGTTCTATTCTGAGATGAAGGGCATTTGATTTAACAGGCAGAAATTTTGTAATTGGGACAACATAAATGTTCCAATGTTTGGTTTTGTTATGCTTTTAGCCTGAGTTGTGTTGAATCTGGGTGTTACTCTGAGCTTCAATATTTACTTGCTGCATGTGGCAGTCGTTTAAAATGCAGGTGAAATGAACAGACACATTTTGGAAGGTAGAACTGTGCTTTGGGTATGGGCCAGAGTGTTTGACTATCTTATTTTTTTAAAAGCTTAAAAAAGCTTTGGAAGATCTTCAGGAAGCACTAGCAGAAAAAGAAGAGTTGGCACAAAGATGTCAAGAGCTAGATTTACAGGTAAGAAACACCAAGTTGCTTATTTCTTTAATATGCAGTGGTGCTGCTATTGAGATGCAGAAACTGTGAAGGGCAAAGTGAATTTTGTATTTAAGTTTCTCTCAGAATTCTTAGCTGTTTATTGGGGGGGGAAGTAATTGTTCTGTACTCCAAAATGCAATTGCTGTAAATAGTTTTCTGATGGAAGGGTAAGCTGAGGTCCTGTGCCAACTGTTAACTCAAAGGTTAATTGTTCTGATAGCTTTGTTTATCTTTAGGTGCAGGTACCATAAAAACAGTGTTGTCATTGCTTTAAAATTTGCACCTTTAACTTTCTAGTCACTGCTTCCTCTAGTCTTTTGAACTGTGTCCAAAACAAGCCAGTTCATGTAATAGTCATTAGATTTAATCATAGGAAAATTAAATCCTTTTAAATAGGAGCTGATGAAAGACTAAAGTTTGAAATTTATCTAAAACTTACTTTTTCTCATACACAGTTGCCACATGGAGGGTATTTCAGGAAATACAAATAATGGAAACTGATAGATCCTTATTAATGTTTTCAGACTATACTGATAATAGGCCTAATTTTGTTTTTCAAGGATATAGAAGGCGATCGAGTCACCCTTTAGAAAAAGAAGGGAGTTGACAACAATAAACAGGAACACTTAATTTCAATCAACTTTTTAAAGACAAAAAATCCATTTGTTAGCTCTAAATCTGATTCCTCCTTCATGGCACTGTCTTCTGGGAATAGGAAGAGGTTTATCTGATAAACCAGTTCATCTCAGATTCTGTACAAAGAGAACATTTGGGTGGCATCTTACAGTAGCCAAAGCACTATGCTGGATGTATGAGCCTCTTGGGGTGGGAGGGGAACTAAAATGCCATGAAAACAGAGGGCAGCTTTACATTTCTTAAAGGTGATGATGACTGGAAAAGTAGGAAGTAGATATAAAAGTAGTTTATTGCTAATTGCCATGCACAGGAAGCTATTGTTAGAATTGAATTGATAATGAATTGTCTTTTACTTGAGGCAGTAGTAAGGCTTCCTAGTGAAAGCAGAGATCTAAAAATGCTGGTGAGCAGAAGCTGCAGGAGAAAATAACTTCTTTTAAATGGTCTAGAGGATTGATTTGGCAGCAGGACTCACAGCTTACAGTTGGTAAACTTCAGAAAGTGTTTGTCACTTCTAGAGGTGCTGGGATAACAGTTTACTTGCATGTTCTGCTTCCAAATGGAAACTTAGTGTGCCTTGCTAGAGAACTCCCAGGCTTTCTCCTGTCTCCCAGAAACTTAGATTCCTTTATGAATTAATGATAGGTTACACAAAGACAGTTGCTCATAACATAGCATTGGGCAGGTGAAGGAAAGGTAGGTGTTGGAGGGAAAGGCACTGCTGAATATAAGCAGATGAGTTAGACACCATAGTTCTTTAATACTGTGACATGTTTTTAAAGTATCTCTTCATAATTTGTGTTGACTTTGTCATCACTTGTGAGGAAATAATAAAAGAGAATGCTACCTGAAAGGAACTGAGGAGATAAAAACTTGCTCTGAATTGTATTTCTAGGAATTTTTTCTGGTTTTTTTTTTTTAAGTCTGAGATGGGTGTGGTGGGGTTTTGGGGTGTTTTTTTTAAACATTATTCTAAAAGTTTGAATGTTACGAATGTTTATGGAGAGGCTGAACCTCAAATAGCAAGTAGTATGCAGAGCAAGGCTCAGATCTGCTCTCTACTCACAGATGTTATGTGTGCATGAATATCTAAAGTGACATTTACTATGTTAAAAAAAAAGGCAACCACAAGTGAACCTAGAAAGTCAACAGCTAATGACATGGTAGATTAACTACTATTTTATTTCTTATATTTGAATGCCAGACTCTTAAATTATCATCACAAATAAACAGTCTTAATACTGCATACTCTAGGTTATATCTGATGTTTAATAATGTCACCATTATATGCTTTTTATTTATTTGTTTTAATTATTTGAAGCCATAATATTGACTGACGCTGCTCATTTAAACTAATTCTTAATAAATTCACTTGTAAGGTCTCAGTCTTCCTTGATATTTTCCAAGAGTATAAGAAAGGTAGGTTTTCTTTATGATTCAGGAAAACATAACCCAAAAAGCCTATTGTCCCTGTTTAAATGCCAGTTAACTAACACATGCTACATGCTCTTATGTTTGACAGGATGTTAAAATTAACCCAACAGCTTTCACTAGAAAAAACTTTAAAGGTTCTATATCCTCTTAATCCTTCCCCATTTTTTTATGGCTGTTAATATACTTACTGTTTCAATAAAGTGGTGTATTCTCATTTGCTTAGCTGTGAACACTTTTCAGTACCAAACTTGTTTGATTGTTGCAAAAAAAATGCATGTTCTGTATAAAAGCTGTCTAGGTTTTTCCTTTTGTGTGTGTGCTTACTAGCTTACGGCGCCTGAACCAGCTTCTTGCACAACCATCCGCCGCTGAGCGCACGGCAGTACTGTGTTAGTGTGCTAGCCGGTGCCATCCTGCTTCTTGTTCAATATTAGATGGAGAGTACCTTTACACCTTTACAAAGCTTGTTGTACAGCGTCCATGGTATCCTCTTTTTAAAAGAAAGTGCCAGTTTCTCTCCATATCACATTGTCTGCCTTTACTGTGGTTTCAGTTACTAAACATTTCTTTCTTATTTTATAGAGGGACTTTCCCTTTAGTGCTTCGTAACTGTCACACACTAAAGCATCTGTATGCTCAAGTATGCCATGTAAATTACATTCTAAAGTTTCTAAATGCTCAACCTTTTTTTCATAAACTAATTTGGTGATGTGCTGCTGTCTTGCTTCAGACCTTTCCAGCTGGACAGGTCTTACAGTGGTGATTCTGCTTTATCTGCACTAGGTGGCTGCCCTCCAGGAAGAAAAAAACAGCTTGATGTCAGAAAATGAGATTATGAATGACAGGCTAGAGCAATTAGACGACTCTCTTGATGATCCAAATACTGTGGTTGCAAAAAAGTATTTTCATGCACAGTTGCAGCTGGAACAACTGCAAGAAGAAAACTTCAGGTATGAAATGATTTCTCTCCTCACTTGTTGTGTCAAATATATCTTGAGATTTTGCTGGTATTCTTTCAGGATTTTCCATCTCACTTTCTTTTTCCACAAAAGCTTTTGAATACCATAGGAACATATTTTATAAGACAGTCCTTGCCTTGTTGGCAAAAATAGTAATTTATAATTGCCATATTGTCATTTGACACTTCAGAAGAGGTGATAGAAAGGTGAAATGGGTGCCCAAATTCTTTATGTGTAAACAGAAGCCCTAAAAACCACCATATCTTTCTCCTCTGTCAATTTCTCTTACATATTAGTCTTTCTCTCTGTGATTCCTGGTGGGGGGGAAAGGAAAGCTTTTAATTTGATCCTGATAAACCTGCAGTATGCAATTAATGCTGATTTAACAGGGAGACAATAAAATGTTCTATGCTTACAGTACCATTTGTCTACCTACTTAATAGTTTCCTTTGTCTTATTTAATAGTTCTAGCACTAAAATAACTGTGTAATAACAATGAATTCATAACAGAGTTCTTGTTTTTGATCTGGTAGGCTTGAAGCTGCAAAAGATGATTATCGTGTCCATTGTGAAGACCTAGAAAAACAACTGATTGAACTGCAACATAGAAACAATGAACTGACCTCATTGGCAGAAGAATCTAGAGCCTTGAAAGATGAAAATGATATTCTTAGGTATGTAATAGAGCACTTCCCCCCCACACACTAGGATGACTAAATCCAAGGCTTTGTATTTAAAAGCAGTTTTTCTGAGGCATTACTTGTTCAGGTAGACTTTATCTGAACAAGATCTAAAATAAATGTTGGAAAAGGGCTCTTTAACAAAGCAGAGGTGGAACACAACCTCTCAGACATAGCCCCTATTGTTTGCATAAGAATAGCAACATGAAATTTTTATGTGAGGCAGGATTAATTCTTTATGTGGGATGGAAGGTAAAATTCTGCAAGAATTAAGGAACTTTCAGGGGAGGGGTGGGCATTCTTATTAAAGGGACACTTGTGCTGGCAAGAGAATGCCTCTTCTGCAGGAAAAAAAAAGCATATATGCAGCTAGAATTTTGGCATAATGCTTGGTGTCAGCATTCTGGGCTGGATTTAGGTTAGCAATGTGATGAACAAAATGAAGATGAAATATACATTAACCTTGATGAGACTAAAACTCCAGCTTGTGTGAATTAAGCTATATACCAGACCACCCAAGAAATATCCAAAGCAAATCATATTACAAAAGCAGGTCTGCTATTCATAAAATAGTATGAATAAAGCATGGAAAGAAAAGTGGTTTCAGGTGTGTAACTTATAGTGGTTCTTAAATAACATCTGAAACAAATCTTAACTAGTGATATGGCAGCTATTAAACACAGATATTAAAATTAATCTGTGTATTTATGATCCCGATACTTTCTTACCATGCCTTTTTTTATTAAGATCAGCTGGTAATTCTTGGTCATATCTGCTAATGATCACTGTCATAGTGCAATTACACATGATTATAGATAATTAGAACATAACCCCACAATGAGAACATCTCTCTGTTTTTTTCCTTCCCAGGTATAAGTACTTTGAGATGACTATCTAGCACAGGCTTTTGTGGTGTAGTTACACTGCACCCCACAGAATTCCCTAGAGATATTTGACATACTAACCCTGCCTTTTACTTTTGGCATATGAATGTCAGTCTTATTCCCACTTAAACCCTGTGGTGATTTCAGTTTTCATAAATGAACTTTGCATAATGTGAGCTTGCATCAATTATGCATTTAAAAAGAAAAGCAGTAAAATTTAACTCTACTCTTAAGCACCCTGCATCTCCCTTTGGAAATAACTTGAATGTTCATGAAAGCAGAATTTGAGGTTTTAATCTATTCTGAAGAAGCATACTCTTTCTTCTAATTCCTGTTCATACTTCAAGGACTACTGCAGACAAGGCAAGTAAGCTGGAATCCACCGTTGAAGTGTATCGTAAAAAGCTGCAGGATCTGAATGACTTCCGCAGGCAAGTCAAATCACTGCAGGAAACCAACATGATGTATATGCACAACACAGTCAGTCTGGAGGATGAGCTGAGGAAAGCCAATGCAGCACGTGCCCAACTAGAAACCTACAAAAGGCAGGTAAGGCTGTATCTATACTTAAGATGTTTTTTCCTCAGATCATAGAATGGCATGGAAGGGACCCCAAGGATCAGAGCTCCAACCCCTCTGCCACAGGCAGGGCCACCAACCTCCAGGCCTGGATCTACACAAGGCTGCCCGGGGCCCATCCAACCTGGCCTTGAACACCCCCAGGGATGGGGCATCCACCACCTCTTTGAGCAGCCTGTTCCAGCACCGCACCACTCTCTCTGTTTAAAAAAAACAAAACAAAAAAACCCAAAACTTCCCCCAATATCTAATCTAAACCTTCCCTCCTTCAGCTTCACTCCATCTCTTTTGTCCTGCCATTATCTATCCTTTTAAACAGTTGATACCCCTCCTGTTTCTCCGCTCCCTTCAAGGATGGGAAGGCTGCAATCAGGTCCCCCCGCAGCCTTCTCTTCTCTAGGCTGAACAAGACCAACTCCCTCAGCCTCTCTTTGTAGGAGAGGTGGTGATAGTGATCTTAATTAAGGTAATTTAATTTAGGTATATCAGAACGAAGAAAATTGAACAGCTTAATTTAATAGCTCATGGACTTAAAGTGTATTGCCCCTTAGAATGTCTTATTTGTCAAAACTTCATTCTCCACCATTCACTTCCTGTCTTTCTGTGTTAATTAAACTAGAAAGTTTAACTGTAGTTGCTCTCTCAACTTCTCCTTTACATTAACTGAGGTAATTTGTTGTGTAGCTTATAACTGAGATCACTTATATGTAATCTTCATAAAAAGGTCCAGGAGCTTCATAACAAACTGTCTGAAGAGTCAAAAAGAGCTGATAAGCTAGCATTTGAAATGAAGCGACTTGAAGAAAAACATGAAGCTTTAATCAAAGAAAAAGAGGTAAGTCATTTGAATGAGAGTGTGTTTGAACACCTAGTAAATCTCTCAAATGTTCTGCTTGAGGAGAACCTTTCCAGAAGTAGTGCTACTACAAAAATGAAGTTTAGTGCCTTGTGTTTTATGTAAAACATGAAGTATGTCTTAAAATGTCTGTGTGTCAGTACTCTTCCTCATTAAATTTATTTGGTTATTTTACTTGGTTTATTTTATTATTTTTAAGTGGTGCAGTATGACTTAATTCCACTTCAAATATATGTTCTTAGAGACTGATAGTACAGTGTGATGCGTTAAAAGAGACAAACGAAGAGCTCCGGTATTCACAGATGCAGCAGGATCACCTAAGTCAAACAGGTATTGCTCTGTCTTCAGAGGCTTTTTTTTCCCTGTATATTAGTGAAGTCTTTAAGTTTGTTTAATTTAAACTTCCTATGCAATTTCAGGTGCATCTCGTGATAAAAGCCACGAGAACCTTGCTGCTGAAATTCTGCCAGTGGAATACAGGTAAAATGAAGGTCGAGGTTGTTTGGAGATTTTTGTGGGTGGGTCATAATCTTGTCTTTTACAAGTTCAATGTTTTCAGCAACGTGACTCTGTATCACATTTCTTGCTTTCTCTCCATGATGTTTGTCTGGACCCCCATGTAGCTGGTCATAATTGTTTCCCTGGACTAAAATTACCTTGCATTCTTTCTTAAAAGCATATCGTGTTGCCAGTGGCAGACAGAATAAATAAATAATACACAGCAACTAAGACAGAACACCTAAATGACTGGCTAGTATTATTTTTAAAGTCTGGCAGGGTGAAACATAAAGGCACAGTAAAATCTGGGTTTGGAGTGATTTAATGTAAAACTTTGTTCGTATCTCTTAAACTATTGTGATGTTGGGAAAGTGTAAGTTACCTTTTAATAGAAAATTGCATTTTTACCCCAACAACGTTCTTAAGAACAGCAACTTGTTTCACTCACTTTAAGACTGGGGAAATGAACAGGGATATTACCTCCTGCTCCTAAGTATCTTTTTCTTAATTAACAGTGACTTTATTGTTTTGTTTTTGATTCAGAGAAATGTTTATTCGGCTGCAGCATGAAAATAAGATGCTTCTGTTACAACAGGAAGGATCAGAAAACGAGCGTATTACAGAGCTCCAGGAACAGCTGGAGGAAAAGCACCGGACAGTGAACGAGCTAGAAACTGAGAAGAGGTGATGGGTGAAACAGTAGCTTAAAATATAGCAAAAAGTGATCTCTGGACGTCCAGAGTGGCCTTGTGGCTTGCATCTAGCATAGCACCGTGCAGGAAGCCAGTTATCCTTTTCTTTTTCACCAGTGTAATCATTAACAAAAGGTTATTAAGCAAACAAGTAACTTAAATGTGGTGGTGTAAGATGCAATAGATCTGTGTGTAGTGTGCTCTGAAGAAAGCATTGCTCATGGGTTGCTCTTAGCTCTGAATGATTCTTGGTAGTCTGAAAATTGATGTAAACTTGAACTACTCATGTTGTAACACTGAGATATGAACTTCTGTATCAGTTCATGAATGCTGAAAGCAATTTCCTTGGATATGAGAATTCTGCATAGTTGAGATCAAAACTTAAAATTATTCTAGGTCTTTCATTATGAAATACCTAATAAAGCAGCCGTGTGTGTTTTAGCAGAAGTTCAAGTCAAACTAAAAGCATTTGAAATCAGTTTCTTTGTGGCTTAAGTCCTGCTGGGTAAACCCTCTGAAAAACTACTATCCAGCCACGAAACAGAAAAATCAAATTGTCTGTTGTGATCTATTTAGATAGGTACTAACTGTCTTTTCCTTCAAGGCTAAATAAAGAACAGATTGGGGAGTTACAGCAGCAGATTGAAGATCTGCAGAAGACTTTACAGGAGCAGGGATCCAAGACTGAAGGAGTAAGTGAAAGTTCAAGCTGCTTGCTGTTGAAGACATCTTGCTAGTTTTGTTTAAAGTCTTTCAGTGTAAACAAAGGCCTGTTTTTACTTGTGCCTAGTCTTTCTTAGTGTGTCTAATACTGATAACACCAAAGCAGGATCCTGCTTTCTTAGTGGCTTTATTTTTCATGAGGGTTTTTTGTTGGGTTTTGATTGTTTTGGATTGTTGGCTTGGGGTTTTTTTTTTAGTTTGAAAGGCACTAGTAAGAGTAAGCAAGCTCAGAAGACCTTTTGGGTTGCCCAGATTCCCCCCAACAATTCCAACACACACACACCTTTCAGAAGACCTTACAGCAAAGATGTTATTTGAAGCTGTTCACTGTCTTCTCTCTCCTGCTTGAAAACAACTTGTTCAGTTTAAGTAACACAAATTTGGCTTCCCTGCATTCATGAGATTAGACTCTGTAGCATGAGAGTCACAAAATCCCCCCACAAACTGCATTTCAGTTGAAAAGCTTATGGCTTTTGGGATGCCTTCCCACCTCCTTCCTTCTACTTCTTTAAGGAACTGTAACTCTTCTACCTTTTCCTTTTTAAAATCTCTAGGTTTGCAATTATATAGTGATATAATGAGAAGAATAGCTTTAAAGTTAAAAGGTGCTAGAATCAGTATCTATATGATACAAAAAATATGAATGTAGTTACAGAAATGCATGAAAAGTAAGTTTTCTTAAGATTTTTTGGATTTGCCTTATTTTAGGTGTGCTAAATATTCTCAGTTATTTGTAAGAGCACTTTAACATTGCATGGCATGAAATACTGAAATGCAGCTGAATTTTAACTCTTTCCTTTTGCAGTCTAGCAACCTGGAGCAGAAATTGGCAGCACATATGTAAGTAAAGCACATGCATCCACAACAGCTTATTTGTGCTAAGTAATTCAAACGTTGTAGCACACAAACTGCTTAAGTCATTGTAGGGATATCTTGCTGTTCTAAGCCACTGATTGGAGAATCATGCATTTAGTGAGTTAAATATTAGCATTCTAGTTTTGCCTTCTCTGAGCATGATACTCTTGCAGTACTAGTATCCACTTAATAGGCTCTTCATCACTAATAGCTTTTTTTAACTGTTCTGATTCTACAGCAGATTGCTAAAACCATTGCTCTTACTGGTCTCCAAACATACTTAATTCTTCTGAAATACTTCCATCCTTTCAGCAGATGTAGCTCCTACTAAGAAGCTGCTTGAGATACTATTTTTTTTATTAATTTTCCTTTTTGCTTATAGTTTTAGGCAAATGAGACTCCATTCAGAAGTCACAAACTTTATGGTTCTCTAAAAATACAGAATACTTCTATTTCATCTCAGTTGCCAGAGTTTAAAATAGTTGTTTAAATACTTCTGCCATCAAGCTTCAGCTTTCAGTTCTTAAAGCGGTGCGTGGAATTGTTTGTGACCTTAATCCTTAGCCAGCCTTTCATTCATAGGGAAAAGCTGAATGAAGTTCATGATGAGTTACAGAAGAAAGAGGCTGACCTTGCAGAACTCCAGCCTGATGTCAGTCAGAACCGTAAGTTGTTTTTTGTGGGGTTTTTGTGGCTTGTTGGTTTGTGTGAGTTATTTTGTTGTTGTTTTTTTAAATAAGACTATGTTAGAATTTCTTCTGAAACGATTCCCTTAGCCACTGGGCTATGAGGTACTTGTCTGGATAAGGCTTTCTCTTACAGCTTAGTTTTAAGCCTGAAGCAGTGGTGAGCAGGGAGAGGTTTGTTGGGGCTTAGTTTCCTTGAACAATACTCTGCAAAACAGGAGTTCGGAGTCAGTTGGGACCTTATGGTAGAACTGAAACAAAAGGAAGAACTTGGGAAATTGTGTCATAGTAAGAGAGTTTGTTGGGGGGTGGCTAAATCAAGAGAATTCAGAAACCTTGAAAGTACCATGTCTATTTTTATTTTGTTTGTCTTTGTTGATAATTTCTGTCAATAGCCCAGAAGATTGGAGAGCTGGAAGCAGCTTTACGGAAAAAAGATGAGGATATGAAAGCAATGGAAGAAAGATACAAAATGTACCTTGAGAAAGCAAGAAATGTGAGTGGCATGTTTCTGAACATACACATCCCTCCCTTATAAATTAACTAGATTGATGAGAGTCTAGCTCCCAAATGTGAAGCTCCATTCTTCATTTTTAGTCAGATTGCTGAACTGCAGTCGGTTAACTATGTGAGAGAATGGGGTTTAGGCTAGAGCATGAGATGTGCTGATGATTCCTTTTTACCCTTTGGTATCTTCTGTTGTACAGTTTAACAGCCTGGTTTTCATTATAACTGCCAGGCTAGAGCTCAGTCTTGTCACGTTTCTACTGTGAGCAAATGAGATGCTGAGCTGTTAAGAATCAAATCTGACTTGTAACGCTATTGTTTTGCATTGTACAGGTGATCAAAACCTTAGACCCCAAGCTAAACCCAGCTTCAGCAGAAATAATGTTGCTCAGAAAACAGATAATGGAGAAAGACAAAAAGATCGAAGCACTAGAGGTAAAAATGTATATATAGTTAATAATAATAACATCTGAATATGTTCTGCTGTCTCTACTAGATGCTCAAGTTCCTGTTTCCTAATGATGTAGTACCCTTCAATGCTACATTTAGTTAGAAACTGCACAGCCCACCAAACCTGGAGATTTTTAGTTTGGCTTAACCTTGTATCCTGGTACAAATCTGTCAGAGCAGTTTGAATGTAACACTTGGAAAGTAACATACAGCTGAAAGTAATTTGGATGCTTTCTAAACCCTCTGAAAAGCTGCAAGTGGAACACTTCATAAGACTGATAGTTTTACCGTGTACAGAGCTGCAGAGTCTGACCTTTTTCAGTAGTAATGTAATTTAGTTTGTCTGAGGGACTAGGTATTTAAGCAGTAACTTGTATCTGCTGGTCCTCTGATGTCAGTGGTTTCATGTACTGGAGTTCTTGAAACTCTGGAAGAGTAAAATCTGGTTGACTGAAATCCTGAAAGTACTGGTGACAGTATTCCAAGGACCAAACAAGAAAAGAAGAGGGAAATGCTGCATTCAGTTTTATGGCAATATTGATGGAACTGGTTAGAACAGTTACCTGAGCAAACACAAAAATTCCTCAACATGAGTTAGTAGGTTGAGGGATCTGACTTTATAAATGCTGTGGGTTCAGATTTCTTCCCTGTGTATCTACTAGGTAAGTGCATAACAGCAGTTTGGTAACACAGTAAGAATGCTCAGCCTCTAGAGGTATGTTCTTATCTTTGACTTACAGGTGAAAAAATTATTTCTAGATTTTTGGATACACTAGACTTTGATGCACTTTCCACACACCCCTTAAACATTACAAAACTTAGAAACATACTTTGATCTGCTGAAAACAGTCTACAATGTGTCACATAATCATGTACAGAAGTGTCTTTATTTACACTGCTAAGCTTTCTAGTTACTTTGCATATTTAAGCACTTCTGCTGAGTGTATCTGTTTTATGGCATGGACTTGGATAAGCTGATGCAGATTATTTTTGTGTGGTTTCTTATTTGTGTTCTCTGCTTGCAGGCTGAATACAAACTTGCTAAGTTACGTGATTATGAGGAAAAGCTAATTGTAACTGCATGGTATAACAAGGTGAGTCAAAAGTGGTTTGTTGGTATCTCAGAAAAGGAAAACACATGTGACAGTTAAATCTTACGCTGCTGGACTTTTTCTTTTTAAATTCACTGTAAAACAAGTGCTTGGGAGACAAAGCTAGTTGTTTGGCTTTATGTAGCAGGAAAATTGAACATGCAGGTTAGCGTGGCCTTGTCCAAAATCAGGGAAGTAAGGTGAAGAGCCAAGCTCTTCCCCTTACTAATTCTGACTTCAAGCCACAATGTAAACTTGAGTGAGTTCTAGCTGGAGTTTCCAATCCTCTTGAGATAACTTGGGAAATAGCAGCATAAAGAGTATTTTAGTGATTGTTTTGTTATGTTTTCTGGTTCCCTTTTGTACTTTGGAATAGGGAACTTAAAACTTGCCATCATCCATGACTTCCTTATTAGTAATGTACTGTTTTCTGCCATAAGCTTCCACTTGGATGTAGCAGGTTAAATTCCTCAACATTCAATAGCACTCAAGTGTTTTGGCTTGAGATGGGGGAGGCCATGGTTAAAAGGGTTTCCAGACTCCTGCTTTAGATGTTCAGTGTCTTTAGCACAGTACTTTTAAAATAAACCTAGAGTCATCCTCTTGTCCTGCAGCAGTACTGCAAAGGTTTTTAGTATGTTGTTAGACTGTTTTGAAAAGGATTAGAAAAAGTTGTTTGTCTTCATCAAACTCTTTCATAAAGAAAGACTGGAATAAGAAATTAAAAATAAATGGTTTAATAAAGGAACAACTACTATGCTAAAATTAACACATTCTCTAAGAATGTGACAATCTTACATTCTCTGGCTTTGGTTCATATATTTTATGGCAGCAAGAAGGTACATAAGAAATAGGGTAAAAGAAATTCTGTGTCCATACTGAGTAAGAATGAGCTTTCTGTATGAAAGATGGCCAGTTGTTTTCTTCTGCTTTTGCTATAGTGTAAATGTTGTTTGACTTCTTTGCAGAGCCTAACTCTTCAGAAGCTAGGTATGGAAGCAAGGCTGGTTGGCAGCAGTGGTGCCTGTAAAGACGGTCCTGGGCGCTCCTTCCTAGCTCAACAGCGTCATGTCACCAATACCAGAAGGAATCTCACTGTTAAAGTACCTGGTGCAACATCTGAATAAACCCCAAGGACCATAAGGAAAACTTAATGCTGAAGTGTCCTTAAATGTTTTATAGTTTCCACTAACTACTTGATGAAAGAGGAAGTTAGAATGGTGGGCAACTGCGAATTCAACATCAGAACCTGTCAAGAAGTGATTAAGTTGATCTGTGGTGTATCTAGAAGGTAGTACATAGTTTTCCAAGTAGAAGTAGATTTAATAACTGCAGTATGTATTTACAAGCACAACTGAAAAGATTTATATTTGCCTTCAGAATATATTGTAAATATAAAAATTGGCATTATATATTTAAAACTTTATTTAATGGGTTTGGGCTAGAAAGTTGACTTTTGTAATGGGAAGATATGCAAAAATGGACTTCAGGAAACTGGCAATATTGGGTGTTTTTGCTAGGCTCTTCTAGAAATAAATTCAAAGATTGGTACTGTGTTTTAAAAAATACTGTTTGTAGAACTCCAAGTACAATTTTAAGAGCAAGAAACTAATTGCATTTGAAGTTGTCTTGTTATATAACAGAAGACAGGATTCATTTTGTCATCTCCAGTGAGAAGCAGAACTAGTCAGTTTATTTTAAAAAGCAAAAAGTAAGCTTGTGTGTATGTACATTAAAGAAAACCTGTCTTTAAGATGTTGAATTCACTAAAGCCAAATAAGCTGTCTTTTCCTGTGTAAGAGAAAAAGCTATTGTAAAAACTCTAAAGTCTGGGCTATGTTTTAAGTCTGGCATATTGGTACACTGCATCTGTTTGCAGAAGGGAGGTTAGGTGGGAAGGAACCCCATTTATTTCCAGCTATTTATACAACACTGTGCACAGAAATTAATTTTCCTCCTTTTTTTTTATTTTAAATGTAGTTTCACTTCAGCTATTCTGAACTGTTAGGCACATGAATGAAAGATAGCTTTGCTGGCTGTTGGCAGGGAGAAGAGGGCAGAAACTGGAATAGTTTTTGCAGTATCTAGATTGAAGATAGAATGGGGATTGATATGTGAAATTTGAGTGCAGGAAGCTGCTATCTTTCACAAAACTTGTGTCACTATTTACCAAATGTCTTATTTTTGTTGTGAACTGTGGTTTAAGGAAACTTGTTAATGTTCCTTCTTCTCAAGCTGTCGAGAACAAATTCACTGTACCCATAGTTGAATCAGGCAATGTAACTCCCATATATAAGAAGGGATGGAAGGATGATCTGGGAAATTATAGGCCTGTTAGTTTGACTTCAATCCTAGGGAAGCTGATGGAGCAGATCATCCTGAGTATCATATACAGTACATGGAAGACGACCAGGTGGTGAGGCCCAGTCAGCATGGGTTCATGAAGGGCAGGTCCTGTTTGCCTGACCTGATCTCCTTCTGTGACGGTGACCTGCGTATTGGATGAGGAAAGGGCTGTGGATGTTGTCTACTTTGACTTTAACAAGGCCTTTGACTCGGTCTCCCACAGCATTCTCGTGGAGAAGCTGGCTGCTGGTGGCTTGGATGCACATATGCTCTGCTGAATAAAACACAGGATCCAAAGAGTTTTCTTAAACAGAGTTGAGTCCAGTTGGCAACCAGTCATGAGTGGTGTTCCCCAGGGCTTGGTGCTGGGGCCACTTCTGTTTAACATTCTTACTGATGACCTGGATGAAGGAGTGTAGTGTGCCCTTACAGAGTTTGCAGATGGCACTGAGCTGGGGGAAAGTGTTGATCTGCTTGAGGTTAGGGAGGCTCTGCAGAGAGACCTAGACAGACTTGATCAATGGGCCAAAGCCAATGGTGTGAGTTTCAACAAGGCCAAGAGCTGTGTCCTGCACTTTAGCTATAACAACACCCAGCAGCGCCGCAGGGTTGGGGAAGAGTGGCTGGGGAGCTGCCCAGCAGAGAGGGACCTGCGGGTGTCGATTGACCCGTGGCTGAACACAAGCCAGTAGTGTGCCAGGTGGCCAGGAGATAGTTTAGTGATTACAGTGGTATATGGCTGATGGTTGGGCCTAATGATCTTGAAGATCTTTTCCAATCTTGATTCAGTGATTCTATGAAAATAACACCACAGCAGCCCACTTACTCATTTTAAGTGTGATGTAGCAGTCCTTGATAGAAGATTCAACCACATGTGTGAATGAAACCATATCTCTGTCTTAACTGTTAAGGCCATATTTGATTTGAGACCAAGCTTCAGCTTTGCAGAGTTTAAGCCATGAATTGTGAAGTTTGAGTAGTTTTCCATTTTACATGTCCCCCAGTATGGCTTGTTCCTTCATTTCTTCCTTCCCCAGTATTTGAAATTCTTTATTGGGCATTGCATGCAATGCCAGAGAAAAAGGCAGTATTCAGTTTTAATACTTAGTTAGCGTTGCTTCTGCTTTGTGGTGATAGCTTCACAGTGCTATACATTCAGGCATTTAACAGATTTCCTCTTGGGAAACTTCTGCCCACAACAAGGTGTTCTTTAAAAGCCAGTCTCATGCTGAACGTGGTACGAGCAGCCAATATGCCAGCCAAACTGCTGTTGCAGAGTTCTGTCTGTCAGGTTGTGTTCTTCAGGACTCTATGCTTCTTTGGACTACCTCTTGGGTTTTGAGGTCTCTTATTGCTGCAGTGATATTATTGGGGTTTGTATTTTTAGGATACAATTGCTTATTTAATATGCTAGTGTCGTGGGAGATGGTGGTGAGCAGTGAAACAGGAGACTTAAGTCTTAGTGAGATGCTTATGTTTCTAAAGCCTGGTACTTTGGTGTGTTCTGGTGAAATGTGAAACTGTCACTGATGGTGTTGAATGGGTCTCTTAACCCTTGTTCTTTACAGCATGGAAACTTTTCATGGGCGTCTTTCACATACTCATCTAGTTAGGCTTGATGCATTTGTTGTACTTCTCACAGTAGTAGAGCCGTGTCAGTAGTCGTATCGGGTGCTAAATAGTGAAAAACTCAGCAAATATCTTTGTGTGCTTCTCAAAACTGCAGACCCTGGGACCAAAAATGACCAAGAACCTCCCTATCATTTAATTGGAAGCTTGTCTTCTGATGAGTGATGGAAGAATTGAAATTCAGAACTACAGGCAGGGATCAGCCTTTTTCAGGGCAAGGTTGTCCCTAGTAGTCTTATTAGGGTTGCCAAAAATGAATTGGGTTTTCAGGTATTAGATACAATTTGACTGACTTGGGACTTTTCCAAACTGTTAAGTTAAGCCTGTGAATATAACTTAAGTGTTTCTTTGGGATTGAGAGCCTGTTTAAGAGTGGCTGGTTTATAACTGGTTAAACTTGGGTTGCATACTATGAATGAGGAATCAATATTTGATTATAAGCCATGGTGTTGTATTCTCTTCAGCTCATCTGGCTGCACAGGAATGACTGTTAAAGCAAGTATCGTGTCAATGTTTGCTTCATTCATGCCACAAAGAAAGGCTATTAATATCATGCCTGTGTTAGAGCTGAGTTGGATGTAACATGTAGCAGCAGAACCATGTCAACACAAAGTTCTCTGAAGCCATGTGCACTACTGCTGAGACAGGATGAAGAAAGAGGCTACTTGTCTCTGCTGCAGGGTGAGTTCGTACCATGCCCAGATAGCACAGGTAGGAACAGATTCAAATTGAGATGAACTCCTTAAATATTGCTGAATTTAATCAGCATTGTTAGTAACATTAGCCAGTTTCCAGTAAAACGGGTAATATAGATCCAAAGAAACAAAAATATATTCTGATTGACATATCATTTGTTGATATTTTTATATATATATAATACTAAAAACAACAATATTAAGCAGTATGGAAGATAAGCGTTTTCTAGCAATAATACAAATTTTGGACTAGTAGGTTCTTTTACTCAAGGTGGATTGGGCAGCAGTTTTGAGAAGATTCTTCTGCAAGAACTGTATTATAGTGGATTAAGAAACATTCACTGAAAATAAATTTTTGCTTAATGGATTTTTGTTCATTAAATATATATATGGGTATTCTATTTTCTACAATATACACTTACTTGGAAATAAGTAATATAAGCAATACTGATGTTTTATTTAGGTAGCCATAAATAGTTTATGAATTAGAAAATGAAAGCAATTGTTTAAGAGTTGGTAATATCTAGTAAAGTAACTTTCTTAACTTCTTTTGCTTTTTTCCCTTCTCCTCACTAGTTGAGCTAGAGTTGAGGTTTTCAGTGTATCGGTGTCTACAGCTTCTGTTTAAAACAAATGTAAACACTGTGTTGCATAGAACTTGAAAAATTGCACTAATTTTTAACCTTTTTGGTTTATTTTCCTTTGGAAAGAATTCTTTTATATTCACATAAAGATTTTTAAAATTAATCCTTTGGTGCCTTTATTCCAAGCAGCATATTTAATGGTCTGTAGCCTGTGTAAGCATCCATCTTTCTGGGCAGCAAATGAACTGGGTCTGTATGTTGGTACAGTTCACCCTGTGACATGTCATGTGTAGTGTGTGTATGTTATGCTGTACCAACTACTTAAGAGTTGTGCTACCTCCCCCTCTCTCCAGTTCATTCCCACTTACAGTTGTGCTCCCACCCAGTGATGGTTGCCTCTCCTCAGTCTGCTAATGGGATCGGGGAGCTGGGCAGGTGACCTTGTGGAGAGACTAAGACTCACAACAAATTAGCTGGATATGGGAGAGGTACACACCTCTAAATCAGTGTGCTGCTTGTTACTTGGAAAACCTGCTGTCCTCTTCAGCATGCTTTCTAAATTATGTGACAAGTTCCTCATCTCTTGATAGCTTGCTTGGTTCCCAAGCACTGGCTGCCATCCAAAAGTGAGGGTGGGAATAGGAGCAGGCAGCCTGACATCAGTAAATACCTATTGTTATGGCATTGGGCTGCTACCCCTGTGATGATGGGGGGCTGTGTGATACCTCTGCATGAGAGAGCACCTTTGCACTGGCAAACATCCCAGGGAGTGGGAATTGAATGGCCAGGTAGGGAAGAACTTCTTTGGCTTTTTGAGGCTGGAGGTAAAAGCATTTTCAGACACTAACAAAGACAGCAGGTGTGTGCTGAAGAGAGAAGGGAAGGGAAAAGACTCAGCTGTGCAGGAAGCCTGAGCTGAGCTGCAGGATGCCTTCAGCCCGGGTGTGACCATTCACAGCCAGCACTGCCTTCCTGAGGGCAGAAGGAGCAAGTGAGGGCGTGAGAAGCTCTGCTGAAATGCAGAGTGCCTGGGTGAAGCCTGGGTCTGTGACCCTGTTAGCAAACAGCTTTTCTGGTAGCTCTGCAAAAGCCGTGCACTGCAGCAGCAGGCTTGTATGCTTAGGAAGGGGTGTCTGTGGAAGAGGGGTGCAGGAGTACAACCCTGAGCACAAAGGGAGGAGGTGAGGTAAGGTGCATGGGAGGTGGCTTGGTGCAGGGGGTGATATATCCAAGAAGAGCTTGTGCAAAATAGTCCTGTGAAATGTGCTCTGTTCAGAATGCAACAAGCCCAGTGGAGACCAGAGAGGAAGGGAAGGAAATGATTGGGGATAGCAGCAGCCTGGGCAAGGAAGTAGGAGTCCAAGCCAAAGAGTGGGGGAAAAAGACACCTGCAAACTGGGAAGTGCTTTGGGAGTAATGCTGAACACAAACTCATCACTGCTCCCCTCTCTGGTTTCCAGATGATTCCAGGCACACAGCCCACTTTGAGCCTTCCCCTTCTGCTTCTCCCAAGGAAGGAAAAGAAAGAACAGAAGGTTTAGACAGTCATATTTAACTTCTTTGTTTCTGCAGCAAAGGGAAGATGTGAGAACCCTGTGCTAGGAGCAGGCACAGAGGGCAGCTGGTGTGGGGAGAGGAGGAGGGGGACGGGGAGGGGCAGGTTCATCCTACTTCTTATAAGAACCTGGGTACATCTCCTGTGTTTCATGAGTAGGTTGGTTGGGATCCCACCACATGTCCTCACATCCCCACCTCATGGATCCCCAAAATGGGAGCCTCAAGTGCCAGAACCAGCATCTGAGTCCAACCTCATTTCCATCTGGCTGCGCCTGGTGCAGAAAAGCTGAGGAAGGGGCAGAGCCTCCCCTGCAAGGCCTGGGCTTGGGGGAGCCTTACCAGGAGCTGTGCTCAGCTGCCATGAGTTTTGCACTGAAACATGGGGCCAAAGGCTCCAGGCAGCACTGGAACCTGCCTGTGTTGGTCTTTGCTTTGCAGAATGCATCACAACAAAGATGTTTTGGTAAGGATTTATTGGTGTGTGAGGAAGAAGTTACAGAGGCACTTTTATAATGGATGATTTATTAAGGATGACAGGATCAAAGAAGAGTTGGCACTTCCTGCCCCTATCAAAGTAACAAAGCCAGGGCTGGTCGTCCACCCCCACAGTAGGCAGTCTGAACGTTGCCTTCTCCACAGTGGTGCTCGTTCTCTTGCCACTGTGAAGCATGGCCACTCCTCAGAGAACTAGGAAAGCCCCCAGTCCCTCGTCCCTTTACAGTGCCATAATGCAAGCCTAAAAGTGTCCCGGCTCGTGACCTCGCATGATAGAGCGTGAGAGGGCCACTTGTAAGAGAAATGAGTTTGAAATGGGGAGCAGCCCGGGCTCGTTTCCTGTGTCCCTGCCACAGGCTTTTCCCTGCAAGGCCAGTGGCCAAGGCTCCCCTAGCGAGGCACAGCGCAGATCTTGTAGGGCTGTGGGGCCACCGTGATGCCGATCTTGAACTGGAGGTTGAGGGTGGTGTCTGGAGGTGCCTGGAAGGTGAATTTCTGGAGCAGAGCCGTGAAGAAGAGGAAGAGCTCAGAGCGGGCCAGCACCTCGCCCAGGCAGGCACGCTTCCCTGTGGAGATAGCCACCCGCAGCATCCTCAGCCTGTGCTGCTTTCTCCACCAAAAAAGCCTCTGCCTTCCTTTAACATCACAGCCCAGCCACGTTGCCCCTTTCTGGGGTGAGTTTTGCAGCCCCCTCCTGAGGGCATTGGTGCTATGGCATTGGCTGTCTGGCCAGTACGTGCCTTTGCGAGGGCACAGGCATTGTACTCTCCCCTGCTTGGAGAAGCTGTGTGCTCACAGGCATGGTCTGGGTGTGCCCATCCTGGGGACGGGGGGTCTTTGAGTGATGTCAAAGAATGCTACTGGACAAGCAATCTACCCTAGAAAGCTGCTGCCTGGGGTACCCAGTGGTGCCAGCGGTGAAGCCTTGGGTAACCTCAGCCACCTGGGAGCAGGAGCATAGAGCGATGCTCTTGCCTTGCTGATGGCATTTCTAGGCTCTAGGCCTTGTGTGCATGTGAAGAGAGACAAGAGCAGGCTCAGAGGGTGGCTGCAGAGCTTTAAGTCAAGCACCACTTGAGCAGCACCTCCCAGGGTGCAGATACCACTTGTCCTTTCTGTCGTGATTCTCCTGTGTCTCTGCTGGGCCCCATCAGAAGCCCCATCCCAGCACCCC